>JZKD02S0389495.1:847166-884417 GCA_000966675.3 Picea glauca | reverse complement strand
TGAAAAGGGCTTAAAAGGAGACCCGTTATTTTTTGGGAGTCTTGAGGGTGAGACAAAGAGCGAAGAAGAATCATGCAAATGAGGCTCAAACTCATATTTAGGAAAGACTATAAGGACTCCCGAGCCTACAGTGTTTTAGAGACGTCAAGGACACCATAATGCAACCAGGACCTACCTAGGGCATCCATGTTCTGGTAAGCTCTACCGCCAAGTTGGGACACTTCTAAAGCAGATATGATGGTTCTGTGTCACAACCTGATGGGATTGATCCTATAGCAGAGGAAAAAGACAACGAGATGCAAAAGTTGGGGTAATAACCTAACCTATATGCTCAAGCTGATTCTTGGAAATGTTTTTATGGACCGTCAAAATTTCCTCAAAAATAAAAAAAAGTGTCCCAATACCCGATCAAATCCCTCCCATATAACTCTTGAATCACTCTAAATGGTTTTTGGTATAAAGAAACTGATAAGGGAGGCCAAAAAAGTGACAAAAAGAGGCCAAAAAGTCTATAAATAGAAGTCGACAGCTCATTATCACCATTGATGATTTGGAAATTGATTTTGGAGCCAAAAGACCCCCTTTGCTAAAAACAGTGATTCCGGGAGCTACAGTGGATGAAACGAACTTCTGCTTGGACCAAGTACAAACTCCCTTATCTAGCTATTCAGTTCTTCAATTTTGTCTTTAAGTTCATTTTTTGGGTCGGCGTCGACCTTAAAAAGGTCGGCCCTAGGTACACGTGGTCTGTCTCTGTACAGGCCGCATGTACACTCGAGCAGAGTAAAGGTTGCCCATGTGTACACGCGACTGTCACCTCTACAACTCGCATGGACACCCCCTTTGTAGCAAAGAAGAATTAAAGGGCAAGTACTGACCCTCTTGAACCTTGTTGTGTTGGCAGGATGTATGTCCAGTGGAGGGAAAGGGAGCATGAAGCAATTAGTGATTTGGTTGTGGGAGATCCAAATGTCGTGCCCGTGTTGATGCAATGCAGTTTACTGAAGTTCTTTCTATGTCCATTTATGTGCGCAAAACCAAGGCTACTGAATGCCTTGATTGACTACTGGCACCCTGATGCAGAGGCCTTTATGCTAGAGGGGAAATCACTGGTGCCCACCACCGAGGATATCTATTTTTTGACTAGCCTCTCAGGGAGAGGGGAACCAATCAACTTTAGGACGTTTCCTGTGGGACCGAGTAAGATATCGAAACTGATAGCTGAGCACTATGAGGCTGAGACTGATCATGCGGGCTCCCAGGTACCTATCAGTAAGATCACTAACCTATCATTGCAGGTGATATTATTACTGATTGGGTAGATTACCGTCTCAGCAGCATTGCATCAGGTGTCTCATGCACAGATGAAATGTGCTATCCAATGCTTGAATGCACAGATTTTTTACTGGAGTACCACACTACTTGAGTGCATGAAGAGGCAATTGACAGATTGTCGACAGTGGATACAAAGTAATTTTAGGTTTGGGATGATTTTTTGTTCATTTTTATTTGAGAGAGTTTCGAGCTTTAGCCCTTGGGAAGTAGTATGAGGACATCAGGCCTCATTTCCTGCAGTGTGTAGATGGGAAGTATTATTGGCGCAACAGGGTGGTGGAAGGACTAATGAGTCCTTCGATGATGACTTCTTTGCATGGCTGTCATGGCAGATCCCTGTGATCGAGGATTACCCATATGTAGGGATAGATTTTTCTAGAGATCCTGAGATACCCATGCCTCCTGGTGAGGAGCGAGGAGAGATGGGTAAGTCTCCACCTTTGTAGTTTTTTTGTTTGCATATGTCATTTTTTTATTTTTTTGTCATTTTTGTTATATATATCATTTTTTGTATGCCAGAGTATTTGACGAGTATACATTTGTTGCATGCAGATGTGGGACCTATGCAACCTACCAATTATGCACAGAACATGCGTCGTCCACGACCAAAGGCCGTAGTTGTCGCCGCTGGGGGAGCAGCAGTAGCAGGGAACCTCATAGCCAGGGAGGCTGAGAGGGTCCTTAGACGAGTTGAGCGGAAATTCACTGCACTCACTCGCACAGTCCTGATGGCAGAGATAGAGGACCCGCCACCATCCATGCAACCTCATGTAGTGGGGGCACCTCAGACATGGGTCCGATTGTTTAGGCGTTTATCCCATGCTGTGGACTATTATAACAGGGCCCATAGGCCTTGAACCTATTTAGACTTTTTACGTGCCATGATCACTTACTTGTATATATTTTTTTAGGGCATAAGCCCTGTGACTCGTTATTGGTCCCTTTTTTGAGGCGCTTGCATCCATCTATGTACTCTGGTTGTTTTATGATGTTATATATGTTTTTTTGATCTTTTGTGTCTTATGGATCACGTGTGCAAAATTGTATTTACATGCTTATGTCAATGTTCTTTCATATGTGTGCAAGATGCCAATCTAAAATTTGATTAGCTAGAGTATCTGTAATTTGGTTTAATCTCCTAGGAACATGAAAATATGTAATATAATCAAAGTTTCATTCTAAGAGACATACCCTAAGGAATCGTCGGTGTAAAGTTGGATCATAAACCTGGTATACTCTATTTAGCTATGACACAACCAGTTGAGCATCGAGGTAGACCTAGAGATGAGAGATACCCAATGACAAGGGGTCACGAAGCAACTCAATAACTGCACTATACTTGGTGATATTATTTGTGGTGTCACCTAAGCATATACCTCCGGAAGATAACAATTGGTCCTGAGGTGTAAAGATTACCCAAGCTGTGAAGGCAAGCCTCCGAGTGTGTCGACTAGCACCGTCTACATACCCAACGAACACCTCAGAATCACTTGACATCTACCATATTGATGAAAAATAACATCAATGACACGTCCATAACACTTAAAAGAAACTAAAAAGTAATAGTACAAAGCCTATACATATGTTACAAAACGTTACCCACGGTGACCTGCCTATGAGTAATACTTCTTGAGGTAGAGCCCATTTCTAGGCTCCGCCAAAGCATTCCCTTCAAAATCAACCAAGCGATAAGTGCCCTTTTTTAAAACCTCTTTTATGATGAAGGGCCTGAACCACATGGGTTTGAATTTTCCTAACCCCAGGGGGTCCTTATCTTGGTCATAGACCAAGACAAGGTTGCCTTCAGAGAAAATCCAAGGATGAACGAACCTATCATACTGACACTTGACCTTATGTTTGTGAGCCTCATTGGCCAGGGCCACATCACGATGCTGATCATTGAGCTACTCAAGGTGTACTAATCGTTCTTCAAGTGGAGAAGTGTCTGGCAATAATTGTACTACCAATTTTAGAGATGGGATCTGACATTCGATGGGAAATACTGCCTCCAACCCGTAAATGAGTTGAAAAGGTGAGAAACTGGTTGTAGTCTTAACATATGTTTGGTAAGCCCATAATGCCGAGTATAACATCAAATGCCAATTTGACTTGGCTGAGTTGATAGTTCGTTGTAGCATAGTCTTAAGAGTTTTGTTTACAGCCTCTACCTGCCTATTGGCTTGGGGGTAGTAAGGTGATGAATGCTCTTTCCATAACCCAAGATTTTATGTTAATTCGGTCATGATTTGGTTCTGAAAGTGACTTCCATGGTCAATGACAATCTCTCTTGGGATGCCGAACCTTGCTATGATCTGATTGAATAAGAAGAGAGTTGCAGTCTCTCCATCATCTTTAAATGTTGGCATAGCTTCAACCCACTTAGTGAAGTAGTCGACAGCTACGATGATATAGCGGTTCCCCCTTACTGACGGGGGGTTACAAGTATTGTAATCAATCCACCACTTGGTGAAGGGACCAATTGTGATGATAGGAAACATAGGAGTGGGATGCGCCCTCATCTTCCAAGAGAAGATTTGGCACGGATGACACTTCTTGACCGATTTTATACAATCCTTAATGAGTGTCAGCCAGAAGTAACCTGCTCGTAGAATCTTTTGGGTTGTTGCCAGCCCAAACAAATGACCGCCACAAGATTTGGTATGTCAATCGTTGAGCATGATGACTGCCTCCTCATGTGTGATACAACGATGCAATACATAGTATACACCTCTCCGATACAATGTATCATTGAGTATGAGATAGTTCTTAGCCTGATGGCATATACGTCGACGCTCATCATGAGAAGCAGAGGTGGGGCACTTTAAAGTTTGGAGATAGATAAGTATATCTTCGTACTAGGGATTTGAAGATGTGATCAAAAACATATCTCCCTGGATAGGCGATTATTTAGGCACAACGTCACCTGACTCAACTGGAAGTTCTGAAATAAGCTCTGCGAAGACCAATGACTTTTTGGACTTTGCTAAAACGAAGTCTAAGTCAAATTCCTGGAGGATGACTATCCATCTGCTGATTTTTCCGCCTATAACTCGTCGTTTCAACATGTACTAGAATGGATTCACGACAGTAATGACGATGGTCTTGCGAAACAGAACATAATGACGAAACCGTTGAACAGCATGAACTGCTGCCAACACAAGTTTTTCGATATGAGAATAATTGAGTTTCGATCCTATGAGGCCTCAACTCAGGTAATAGATCATGTGTTCTGAGAATGAATCATCTTCCTGAACTAAAACCATGCCAATGGTTGACTCTACGACAGCCATATATAATAAGAATTATTTGTTATAGTTAGGTGGTCGTAGTAGAGGTGCAGTTGTGAGGGCATGTTTTAATGCGTCGAAAGAGCGTTGAGCGGCTTCGTCCCAGAAAAAGGGAACGTCTTTCTTTAGTAAATGCATAAAGCCCTTGGTGATTTCGACATAGTTGGCAATGAAGCATCATAAGAAGTTCACCTTGCCTTGTAGACTCTGAAGTTGTAGGATTGTGTGGGGGGGGGGGAAATTGGATTATTTCCTCCACCTTGAGAGGATTGACCATGATCCCTATTCTTGATACAATGAAACCTAGCAAACGTCCTGATGTTACGCAGAAGCTGCACTTGTTTGGATTCAAGCGAATCCTAAAGTAGCGACAACGTTTGAAGATTAGTCTAAGGTGTGTAGGATGATCCATTCTCTTGCGATATCGTGAAGCTAAATCATCTAGATAGGCCTCAACTATATGCTTGAGATCATGAAAAGTGAAAGACATGGCCCACTGGAAAGTGGCGCCAGCATTTTTAAGACCAAAAGGCATCTTAAGATATGTGAATGTACCCCATGGACAAATGAATGATGTTTTGTGTTGGTCTTCGGGTTTGATTTGGATTTGATTATATCTGGAAAAACTGTCCATGAAAGAAAAGGCTTCGCAACCAGCACATTCATCAATGATCTGGTCGATGAACGGTGTTGAAAAATTATCTTTGGGACATGCCTTGTTCAAATTACGGAAATCAGTACATACATGAATCGTGCCTTTTTATTTATTGACCGACACAGGATTCAACACCCATTGAGCCAAATGGATAGGATAGATAAAACCTTCCTTTAGCAATTTCTCAACCTCAATCTTGATGGCTTCTATTTTCTTGGGATTAACTGGATGAAGTTTTTGTCGAACAGGCTTGGCATCAGGATACGTTGTGATTTCATGTTCAACTATTTTTGGATCGATACCTGGAATTTCCTCATAAGACTAGGCAAAAATGTCACAGAATTATTTGAAAAGATCTGTGTAGATTTGAATCTCTTTGGGGGAGCAATCTGCTCCAATGAAAATGTTCTCCATGACGCCAGGGTTTTGGGAGATGTTGATTGGTATAGTCTCATTGATAGTTTCCATATTTCCCTCAGCATAAATTTCATGTGTAGCTAAGAGATTAATATGACACGACTGAACTCCCGTCATGGTCGTGGTGAATTCTTCTTCTTCGATTCGGCTTAACTCTGGGAGAAAATATGATCTGTGATGAAGATATTCCCAAGGTTTGTCTAGACTAGTCATTGCTTCGATTACTGCTTCATTAGAAGGCAAGACTAAGTCTAACGAATCGATGTTAGCGAGAGAACCCTGAGCCCAAATAGGCTCTAGAAGTGGATCTAACTCTTGTGCAGGAGTTGGATCAGTTTTATCTAAAGCTTATTGGACTAAAGAGTACACTACTTCAGTGGCATAAAAGGGCATGGACATGCCGGGGTGCCCTGTCTCATCCATCGTGGATGACGGGGAAGAAAGAATCCATGGATCCTTGAAGTAAGTCGTGTGGAATGACAAAACTTGAAAAATCTCAACCTTATGGTGACTAGATATAAATTTGATATCTCCCTATGGAGGTGGGTAGTCGAAGGTACCCATTAAATATGGGCACAAACCAACTCCTACATTGACGACACCTAGTTGAGGATTATCAATCATCGGGACCATGGATTCCCCCAAAGCTGGGTCAGGTCTGGAGAAAGACAATTGATCGATGGTCACTATCCGACCCTTGTGTGGAAACAACAAGACCTGAAAAACTATAGCAACCACAGCTTGCATAGCATAAGTCCAACTCCATCCTAATAAGAGGTTATAGTCAAGGGGAGCATCGACTACCTCTACTTCAACACACACGGTCTTCCCTCTTAACTACACGGGGAAAGAAGGAACAATGCCATGTGGTCGGAATGAACGACTATTGAAAGCAGTGAGGAGAGTAGGTGATGTAGACAAAATGGGCTAGCCAATGGCCTTCCAACATGCCAACGACATAACGCATGTTGAGTCACCCTCGTCGACCACCGTGCGGAAGATATTCTGTGTAAAATTTTTCATGGGGTAAGCCACTACTATCTGAAATGCTACGTGGTAAGGCAGACGAGGTTTTAAGTCAATTGTGTCTAACATGATGGTACCCGGATTACAAATCTCAGTAGAGCCCAAAGTAGTTAACAAAGCTTTCCTCTGAGAAGGGAAACTTTGGAGGACCTCCAATGTAGACATCGCACAAGGGGTTTGTGATAAATCCTCCACCACAGAGTACTTATGGGCGGTCCTTGCGATTGGGTTATGCGAAGCCTTTATAAATGCACCTTTTGGAATGCATGTCATTGTTTCTCCCAACATATTCTCAATTTGTAGAGGAAGAGATGGGAGGTCAGCTTCTTTGCCTTTCTCAGAAGTGCTTGGTTTACTATAAACATACGCTCTAGTTTATATGAAAGAATCACCCCTAACCATATATACGTTCATGGACGAGGGGTTGTTCGGAGGTGGGCAGTTTTCTTGGCTGCCCCCTTCTGTACTTGCAGAGGCTTGAGTTAGGTTTTTCCCATGTTGAAATGGGTTCGTCAACACCGTCTGCTGTTGCTGTGTGACAAATTTTTGGGCCTCTGCAAGTTGAGGACATAAATGGGTTGGGTGCTCGTTCGCGCACATGTTGCAAGGATATCTCACCTTCCATTTTTCAGTGTTGTCCTCGCCAGCATTATCATTAGGTTTTTTATCTACCTTACCCTTCTTTCGTTGTTTTTTCTTCCCTTCAGGCTGCTGGGGGGCCTTTGGATTAGTCGACTGCACTGTGTGTACTTCCGACGTTTGGGTAGGGGAGCAGCCAAAGCAGTAGTTTGGCTGGCCGTTGTGTGTTGTATGGATAACTGTTGCAAGTGATTTGTCAATTGCTCAATGAGCTTGGTTTGTGCTGAACCAACGATACCATCGGCATGCGGTCCAACTCTCTATCTAGTTTTATCCAGTATTGAACATGGCGAATCTGGAAAGATGTTGTATAATAAACCAGACTGAGAATAGATGAGTTCAAACTGTTGAGCCCTCATGATGGTGTCTTCTTCATAGAAAACTCTGGATGTCACAATGTCTTTGGATAATTGTGGGACCAAAGACATAAGGAACCACTCAAGCAGGAATGCTGGTGGGACTGGTACTTTGATTAAACTCTTCCGGCGTCTCTATTCTCGGATGTGATCAAAGATATGGTTCGCTATTGTCTATTTGAAATTAGCGAGCATCTATGTTCCAGCATCGTATCTCACAGGTAACTAGAAATGGTTAAGAAAAGCCATCGCCAATTTGCCAAAACAAGAGTATCTTGAGCGATTGAGCTCAATGTACCATTTCGCGGCACTCCCAGTGAGAGTACGTTGAAACAATCACAACTGTACGGAGTCATGTTTAAACGAGTTAGATGAACAACAAAGATGGAAGGTAGTCACATCATCTCCTAGATCTTCATTAGGCTTGGCTTTGAACTTTGGAACGTCCAAAGGAAACTTCATCAGCATAGGAGGCCAATGCAGATTGTGACAAATGGGGTCATTCAACAACCTCGTCAAATATGGCAAGTGTAAAGTCGCCAGGAAAGGTAGTTTGGGTTGTTGTTGATAACCTGGGAAAAAGGGTCCTGGAGTTTGACTAGCACTAGGTTGCCAGGAAAATTTTGGCTGCTGGCCCGAATTCTGGTAGAAACCATGGCCCTGGCCAGCATAAGGATTTTGCATCTATGGAGACATCATCGGCTGATTTCCCAAATAGGACATGGATTTTTGGGCATGCATTGTATTCGAAGGACTTTGGGAAGGATTACCCCATGCCGGTCTAGTGGGGATAGGCATAGTAGTTTGTCTGGGGTTCCATTGATTGTGGAAAGAATTACCCCATATCAACATTTCGGAGGAGGGAACGAATCCTTGCCCTGAATTCCAAGGTCCTGCTAGGTTTTCCCCCTGTGCAGGAATAGTACCCTACATAGGAGTAGATTGTCCAAAAATGGGGTTTCCCCCAGTTGGGAAAGCGACTGATGAGAAGGTTTTGTTACCAAATGTTTTGTTCCAAGAAAACAGTGTCGAACCTATTGGCATACTATGCGAAGGTGGTCCTTGACTCCCCGCTCCAAATAAATTATTATGTGTAGGTTGCCTGGTGGATTGCTGATGTGAACCACCAAGTGAAGGGGACGAAGGAGGGATATGACCTCCTGCATAAGGAAAAGCATTAAAAGGGACAAGAGTGCCCCCCAAGTGACCTTGCAGAGGAGCGCTAGAGCTCCCTGCCCCCAAACCCAAAGTCTATAAAGTGGAGTAGGATAGTACAGGACTTGTACCGGAACTAGGCATACTGTATGAGAACGGAGGGCCTATCGCACTAGGTGTAAGAGGGTTTGTGGCCACTGCCAAAGACGGGTTCAGAACACTATGCAAAGTAGTTGCGGTTGGGACCATGGTGGCTCAGACCGACAATGATAGGTTAGGAGATGACTCTCCTGTGGTGACAACCATGGTGGGAATTGAAGAATTCCCAGAAGAAGTAACAACATTTGTTTCCATTGCTGTGTGAGGCACTGTCTGGCACTCATGAAATTGAATTGGTATAATAAAAGGTGACAAAAGATCAGTGTTTGAGGTTTCAATCGAGCCAAGAGAAGTTTCTTCAAGGTTCAAAACAGTCTATTTCTCAGGGGATTGTTCAGGGACAATGGTTTGTAACCCGGTCGCTTCAAAAGACCCTTGTTGGTTTAGCTTCCACCTTAATGGTGGCGGGGGAGGCTCCAGTGTAACTGGAAGTAGGCCGAGAAGCCTTCGTGACCAACGGAGCTCAGGATCCTCCACTGTGTGAGAAGATCCAAGACAGTCTAAGGTAGTCTAAATGCTCAAAAGTAACACACACTAAGAAAAAAGTTCCTAGAAGATAAGACAAGCAAACACTAAATTATTTGGAAGAACAGTTACAACAGCCAACACTAGAGAAACTTACCGGTGCAAGTGAAACTCGAACATGGAAGCACCCTCCGGGTATACTCTGCAAAGCATGGCCCGATGTCTATCCTAGGTACCGTGGTATACCCCCACAGTCACCTGTGTATGTCCCTAACAATGATTGGCAACTAGGTTTCTAGGACGCGAATAGTCACCAAGAGGGTATAGTCAAAAGTCGGGTAGAACACAATGAGTAGGGTATCGAGCCCGAAACCTGTCAAGGGTATCGAGAGAAAATGGTCCAGAAGAAAAATGAGGATCTCGAATGGATTCGAGACCCACGAAGCCCCGTGGTAAATGAAAATGACAAAATCCCAAAACAAGCCCTCTATATGTGTTCTCCACTACGATTGGATCATCTTTGGAGGGGTTATCTCCGCTACCTTTCTGCACATGACCTCATGTTTATCCCTTGTGTTAGAGGGGGGTCCTAGATAACTTCCACAAAACTGGACTTAGACACTCCCTATCTCATACTCCAATGTTTGATTCAAAATGGCCTTGAAGAGTTTCCTCTCCAACCTAATCCAAGGCCCTAGTCCTGAACAAGTTTGTGAACCCTACAATCATAAAAGTCTAGTAGATTTTAAATTTAGTGTTACTTTTAAGGCTTTGTCTTATGTCAAGGGGTATGAGGGTGAAACTGATGATGTGTAAAAGAAGAAAGAAAAAAATGAATAAAAAAGTTGGAAACAAAACTTTTACTGAATGCAAAATTTCAACAACTTTTCAAAAGAAAGATTTTTTTAACTTTTCTAAGATTTTGGACAGCAAACTCAAAGGAATTTCATTCGACTACGAGCTACTTATGATCTAAGTGAACTACAGAAACTTATGAAATAAAAGACTTTTCCCTAGCTAATGATGCATAAACACACTCTTCAACCAAAGAAGAAAATGAAAAGAGATTTTCTTTTATTTAAGTGCTAGTAAAGCAAGAAAGGGAAAATATTGACAAGCAAAAAACCAAGAAAAACAATTATGGCTTAAAGCGCAGATCACAAAGAATCAAATTAAAAAATCACACAATAGCAATTGTAAAAACAATGACTGTCACGCTTGTCTAAAAACCGTAAAAAATAAATAATAATAATAATTCTGACAACGTTTTAAATGAGAAAAAGTAAGCTAAGGGTAAAAATAATCCTAAGCTATTGACTATTCAAACAGAGATTCAAACACCTGAGAGAAATACTTCCTATGAAAGGAGAGGATGACTGCCTCACCTTTAACAAAAAGTAACCTATACAAGCATGCGACTGTCACTCAAACAACACGCGTGCGAACGCATGCTGAACAACAATAGAGGGCTTGTACACACGGGCTGACCTTGTACAGGACGCGTGTATATCTAAACTCTAATAAAAAATGAAAACAGACAGACCAAACTAGGAAGAGACCACTGATATTGATAACTAGGATCCCTTGAAGGCTTGGATACTCTTTCTAATAGAAAAACAAATAATGCAAGGAAAAAATAATAAGGCAAAAACAATCTGAGATAGGACTGTTAGCAAATAAGACTCAGACAGAATTTCAGAAAACCCCCTGAGAATGTGTGATTCTGACAGGGAAGAGGAGGACTGCCTCTGAGGTTCTCTGAACTCCTACACGCTACTACTACCTCTACAACTAGCGTTCACACGTGGGCTATAAGAGGATAGGGTGCGGGTACACATGTGCAGGCCTTGTGCAGCCTACGTATACCTCTATAGGTCTCGAAAAACATAGTCAAGCAAAAGTCAGGGAAAGCTAGTATAGAAAACCAGACTCCCTGCTAGCTCAGACTTTACATAAATGAAAAGAAAAGACAGGCCAGAAAAAATAGTCTTTAAACTACCCAAAAACTAAATAAAATTTCAGTAACCCTAGAGATTCTCCCTAGTACGATCACCAATTCTGTTGTTGGGGAAAAACACCCTACAGACTAGAAAATAGAGTTCAGACTTTGCATGCAAATATGACCAAATAGAAATTAATTTCTACCTACATCCCTAGATTTAAATCCCCTTTTCTTAGTAAATGCATGGAAAGATCCACCTACCTTGTTACCGACGTTTGATGTCGATCCTCCGTTGTGCTTGATTACTTGTTCGCAATACTCCTTCCAAAGCTGACCTGCATTCAAGACGAGCAACAACTATGCATGCATACTACTTATATACTAACGGGTTAGAAATCAAACATAAACTAATCAAATCATAGAAAGTTCATGAATTGGGACGAGAAAAGCATTCTCTTTATTACTTAAAATGAGTCAACTTATAAAATTTGAGACCGACCACCGCTCCTTGAACCTGATCCTAGGCTCCTCTTCTTCTGTCCTTCAACTGCTTTGCTTTAAATCTCCTTTGGCATTAGGAAAGTCTAAAGGGTTGGGACAATGGAATACGTAAATGGGTAGAGTTTCTTTGCTATATTTTTCCCTCTTCAAATGGTACCCCTACCCCTTCTTTTATAGGCTAGAAGGAGCTAGGTATTTGGAGGAACCCTCGGCCATGCATGGCCGGGAGTTTCAGTTAACTCACCCATAGCTTTTTGTTCCATCGACAACTTTCCTTTTTTCATGCTTTTGTCAGTCCACACGGGCTATTTTGGGTCAGCCAGCGTGTACATGCATGTAGTAATGGGTTAGGTCACGTGGGCATTTACACAAGAGGATTTTCAAAGAGTTTTTCAGCAAAGTTTTGGCAAAGAAGGGACATGAGTTGGTCTGATGCCAGGTAAGCATGTGTGGTGCAATTTAGGGTTATAATACATAGCAGCATGTTTTTCTTTTGCAGGGATACTCTTCTTGACTGCAGGTGTGCTCTTCTTCACTACTAGTTCCTCTCTTTGAATGACAACTTCTACAAGAACATTCAAGTTCCTCTGGGCCAATTTATCCTTGAAATGCTACAATTCTTCCTTGAGCTTTCTATTTTGAGACTGAAAGCCTCCCTTTTTCCTGTAGAGGTTCTTACATTGCTTACGGAGAGGAAGGGCTCTTCTTGCTACAATTTTTTCCAGATCAAGGGTGTTACTATACATATCCATGAGCTCCTTCATATTAATTCTCTTAGTCAAAATTTCTTCTTTCAAATGAGAAACCTCCTTGCTATCCTCCCTGAGCTGTCTGATCAATCTTTTAAAAGTGTGATTACTAGGTGGAGTGTTGATGTTGATAACCTCAACATGGTTCTCAATGGCTTCACCTTGATCTTTCTGTTGCACAGGGGCTCTGTCTATCACCTCAATAGGATTCTCAATGCCTTTACCCTTATATTTATTTTTCCTTGGAATTGAAACCTTGGGTAGGACTTCTACTTTAACAACCTCCTTAAGAGCTGATGATCTAGTAAAGGGATTCTTGATTTTTATGCTAGCTGTTGGAGAAGGTGAAGAGAAATGCAATTTCCTTCCCCTCTTGGTTGTGGCTTTAGGGGATGAAGGGACTTCTTCCAATTCAGGTGTGGGATGAGGTGAAAAGTCTGTCTATGGAGAGTGATGATCCTCCCTCTCTGCTTCTCCAATTCCTTTGATGACTTCTTGGTCTTGAGTAGATGCTTTGCTCTTTCTTTTCCTTCTTATTCTTGCTGGAGCGACACTAGTAGATGGAAAAGGGATTTTCATCTTAGACTAAGGAGTAGAGGCTATATCTAGCTTCATGTGGGCAGAGACAATGAACTGTTCCCAAGGAATGTTCCTCTTCTTCAACTCTTTCATCACCAACATCCTAATCAATCCAGAGTGAAAGACACTAGTTTCCACAGCCTTGGACTTGGCTTGGACTCTATCAAACATCTTCCCCATGCTCCTCAAAAGGTAGAGTGGGATATTCATTGCATTGTTACCAGTAAAATGTAGCAAGATCCTTATATGGTACTGGTATGACATGTTAAACCTTCCCTCAAACGTGACACATCTTTGGATGATCTTCAACATTTTATCAAAATCTTCAACTAGGTGGCTTCTAGGCACCCCCTTGGACAAATTGTCTATCTGATAGTTTGATTTGATGAATTCCTTGGAGAAGGAAGCATTTAAGATCTTGGAATTAAACCACCTCTCACCATTATTAGGAATCCCAGTGGCTACTGCAATAGAGGCTTCAAATACCTCAAACTCAAGGTCTCCCACCTTAGTCTTGATGCCATAAAAATGTAATGAAAATTGCCTTGCTACGTCAGGGTGTCCCCTCTACATGTTTTTGCAAAAAGAGAGGCATCCAACCCTTTGAAAAACCTTACTGGCCATTGGATCAACATAAAACAGGTGCATGTCAGAGGGTTCTGTCATGAACACACTCCCTCCCTTGTGACATTTCTTCTTTTGAGGTGTCTCCATGGGTAAAGACATGGGATCAAAGGTTGTGGTGTAGTGAGGGGTAAGGAAACAAACAGAGGCAAAGGTCAATGAGAAATGACAGTGGCTAATGGATTCTCTCTCTCAGGATTTTCCTCTAACTCAACTTGAATTAACAATAGGCTGTTTTGATGGCCTTTCTTTAAAATTGGGAGAAAGAGACTCTGAGTTAAGGAAAGTAGGGATGCACTGCTTAGCTTTATGTCACCACACCATGGTCATAAAAGTTTTGGAAAGGTAGGGACTAAAATTCCCCTTATTGCTGGCATATATTAAGCTGAATACAATGATGAGACAACGAACAAAAAGGTTAATGTAGGGATCTTTGAATGCAAAAGGTAGAACTGACCAATCCAAATAAAATGCAATGCATGAAACATGGGATATGTAGTGTATTTTAGCAATGTATTTTTGTAGCGCAGTGTGCATACAAGGTCCAAGTGAATAAAGGAGAACTCAATATTCAGAAGAAAAAGGACTTGATCTTTAAAATAGGTGATAACTAGGTGACAATGGCTGTAAAGTCTGTGGGAGAAAAGCTACAGATGCAAGTTCACAAGGGAGGAAGTAGTCTGTAGCATCGGGCACTACCAAAAGCTCAAGTAGGAGATATCTCAAGACTTTGCTATGAAATGGAGACAGTTCACAGAATACGTGGAGATGTGACTAAAAATGGAGGATATGAAACCAGTTAGGAAACCTAAAATGGAGGATATGCAACCAGATAGGAAAATGACACATCCCCCTCATCCTCCAATTTAGGTTTGGTAGTTGATCCTGTAGCACAATTTGCAACCAGTGTAAACTAGTGATTTCACGTAGGGACTAGCTTGAGAGAAAATTCAAATGCTCAAACTATTAGAAAACTCATTAATGAACATATCTTCATATTCCCATGTAACGAACAAGGGTGATGAAAACAAGGTAAATCATGACCTTATTTGTTTATGATTAAAAATGACAAGGATCAAAGGACAAAGGGTACACTATGGAAACAACTAGTGAGTTGGCAGCGCCTTTTTCAAAAATTTGATTTGACCCCCCTTTAATCGGACATAGGGACAACATGGAAAGGATAAAGTGTATGAGTGGATGGAGTGATGTGTCAAGGAATAAATATCATGGGATGGGTTATGCTTGATGTCAAGTCAAGAGGTGAGTCAAAACATAAACATAGAATGAACCTAGGCTTAAAATCTATGTGTTGGCCAAAAATGAGCCAAAACCACAATTCTTTATTTGTTCAAGCTAACGTAAGCAAATCACACAAAGAAAAATAAATCAAAACTAAAGTCTAAAGGATAAAAATTTAAACCTAAGGGATAAAATACCCATGTAAACTTTATGTTATAGCACCACTCATGAAAACTATGCTCATGATGGCTTCTTGCTTTTCTTTCTTCTCCTCAATTGGCAATAACATGTGTGTGCTACCATTATTATCCAAAGTATAAGTATTCCTTCTCCCATCATGAATGAAATTCATGTCATACTTCCATGGTCTTCCTAACAAAACATGACATATATCCATGGGAATCACATCATATAGAATCTCATCTCTATATCCTCCTATTTTAAATTCAACAAGGCATTGTTTAGTTACTGTTACCTGATGACCTTTCTGCAACCATGAGATTTTATACGATGCCGTATGTGTAGCCGTCTCCATCTCTAATTTTTACACCATCTCTATGGATACTAAGTTATTAGTGCTCCCAGTGTCAATTATCACCTTGGATACACTATCTTTAGTCTTGCAAACGATCCTGGACAAACTGTTCCTCTGCACTGGCTTTTCAACTTCTAGCTCTGGCTTTAAGAGAACTTTCTTCATCATTAGAAATATTCCATATTCTATGCCTTCTGCTTCAACATCTCACTTTCAACTCCTTCATTATTTCTTTCAGGGCATTCCCAAGACATGTGTCATGTCTTTCCATAGGCATAACACTTCATTTCTCCTCCTCTACCTCTTCCTCTTCCTCTAGGAAAAGATTTTCTACCACCACTATGTCTCCCTCGAGAACTTCCTCCTCTTTTAGAGTGACTATGTGGTTTCTCCCCCTCACCTTTGGGATTTTGTGCCTTGTCATGGGAAATTCCCTTGCCTTTGTTTAAACTTTTACCTCTTCTTTGCTAACTCCACTTTCTGGCCAACTTCTCTTCTTCTTTCAGTGCAATCTGATAAGAATCTTCCACTATCCTTACTTTCATCATGCTTATTTTGTCTTGGATTTCATATCTCAGGCCGTTGATATACCTGGCAACTTTTTCCTCATATCTCTCTCTTTTTCCAGCCCTAACGTTTAGTTTGTAGAACTCCTCTGTGTACTCTTTGAATGTCATTCCTTTCTGTCTCAGTTTATTCAATCTCCTAAATAGATTTATCTGATAGTCCTTGGGTATGAATTTAACATTTAGATTGGTTACCATTCTATCCCATCTCTTAATCTTTTGTTTTCCTTTGCAACTTCTGTCAGCCTACAATTCATCCCACCACATTGCTACATGTCCTTTTAACTTGGTGCCAACATGTTTCACCTTTTTCTCCTCATCGACATCTTCATAGTCAAAATACTTTTCCATTGCTCGTATCCAATCAAGCAATTCTTCAACGTCCAAATTACCTTCATACATTGGGATGTATATATTTTCTTTAGCTCCCAACTTGACGATCACTCTCAACAAACGTTCTTCCGCAACATCCTCTGCTACAACTTCTTCACTTCCACTTCTTCATTCTCTGCATCACTAACGTCTCCAGCATCAAGTGCTCTCCTTTAAGATGTTTCTATTAGCGCAGTCATTTTTTGAGTTAGAGTCAGTCCTAGTCGAGTAAGAGTCTGTGTGTCAAATCATGTGAGGCCAGGTACCGAACAACAAATGGGTCAAAGTCAGCAAGTGTCTGGTTGGCCCTTGGAGTCAGGAAGGGATTTCAAAACCAAAACATGTGTAAGGGATAAAGGTATTTTCCCAAAGAGTTAGGTCCTGTCAAAAAAGAGGGTTTTACGTGCCAAAGTTCGAGGCAAGTTGTTAAATAGAAATCATGTCGGTACACGAAGTGGCCATCATCAGCTCATTAGGAAGTCAAAAATAATGAAAAATCATGGTGCTCATATCACATATGATCTACAACTCTTATCAGTTGTACTTTACACACCCCGAAGTGTACCCGTCGTGCGGTTCTATTGAAAAAAATATTTGGCTTGCTTTGAAGCCTCCAGTCAGCATGGATTCAGTGTCCCCTGGAACGATTCCATCTCTCACACACCCAATTATAAATTTCAATTACTCTGCATGTATTTTTTTCTCCAACCAAGTTTTTTCTCTGTCTATAATTCTTCCCACAAGCCTTGAGCTCCTCATGGCTGGAAAGAAAATTTCCTTCAGTTGCATCAAAAACTCAGGTCAAGCAAGATTAGCTCTTTGGGTCAGTGTTAAATACACCGTGCATAGAACAAATATGCGTTGCACCATGGAAACATCCCAGAGCATAAGGAAAGGTGCATGGGGTAGTAGAAATGTGGGTCCCAAACCTCAAAACTTGACACTAGTAAATGAAGATCCAGATGTCAGAGCATCCTTTGAACAGGTCAGATGCATGGTATTTTTTAGGAAAATCCAAGGATTCAACGTAAAGCTGGTAGAATAGTTCGGACTCAGTTTCAATGGGCTCCATGGAGTAATTGTGGGAAATACATTCCAAGTGACAAAGGAAACCCTACCAGCCACAACGGGGATCCCTCTGTGCGGAGAAAAGTGGTCTAAAGGCATGCCTTTGGGCGTTCTATGCTATGAGGAATTTATAAAGCCGGATTGTTTGAACGAGAAAGTTGAAGCGGGCATTCCAAGTCGATATTTGTAGGAACCTTTTCGGAAGATCCTAAGAGTGATTAGGAAATATTTCACCTATGAAGGAAGTTTTGACAAAATACACCCAGATAACATCAAATTGTTGATCCATTTCATAGGAAGGAGACCATTAAATCTCCCTTTCTTCTTGCACCGAAGTCTCCAAGAAATGGAAGACAACATTCAGGTTGAAACAAACCAGCCAAAAAAGAAACTGTCTCATGTCTCGCTGATTAAATTTTTGATAGTTGAGGAGTTGAGGTGATCGAGAAACAGTTGGGATTCATTTCTACTTGCAACCAACATCCCAGGGACCACATAGAAGATTCCCATCTTCCTGCGGAAAAAAATACATATCACTGCGTGGAGGCGGAAATAGGAAGGGCCGCGAAAGAAGGAAATTCATTGGAATCCCTATTCCCACAACAGTCGATACCCTGGACAAGGCACAGGCCAAGGAAGAATAAGGAAACTGAGGAGGCTCAATCCTCGAGCGATCCACATGAAAAATATGTCGTCAAAAGTTACTCATGTGCACCATTCGACTGGAACCTGTCAAAGGTCCAAGTCGAGAAAGTTGTGACATAAGGAGGAGGACAGAAAATGAAGGCACGGATATTCATGAGCCATCACAACAGCTGAAGCAAGCACAAATTGCTATTGTTGAGCTATACCAGGAAAATAGGGAGCTGAGACAACAGTTGGTAGTGAAGACCCTCAAAGCATCAACATCATAGGGTCGAGAGGGAAATGTGACTTGGCTCAAGAGGCAACTTAGGGAAGCACAAGATACAATCGTCTAGCTGTGCGAAACACAAAGGATGTCAGAATAAAGAAATGAAAAGTACTTCAAGGAATGTGGATTGACCATGGAAAATATCTGTGTGGCTTTGGCCAGCGTGCATAGAAAGATGAAAGGGAACGTGGTTCTACAAAGGTAAGTAATGAACTTGAAAAGGTGCAACTGGTCTCTCAGGAGAACGCTTCAGGTATCAAAACTGCAGACGAGACCAAAATCATTATTAAACGACTCCATTTTTGTCTTCTCAGAAGTGGTGTGGATTTTGTCTCCTCGTGTCCTATTTCCTACTGGGAAGTAGGGACTCTGACATATACCCACACAGAAAACATATGACACACAATAATGGAATTCCATCTATTGCAAAGGACAGGTGTACGTTGAACATGCGACAGTTTGAAGAAAATCGGTGTTCCCTAACTGGGGTCATCATTTTTGAAACACCTGCAACAGTGTGTAGTCACCCGCCACATGCACGCACTAGCAAACGATTGCGTGACATAAATCAAGGCCATTACAGTGGGTGGAAGAAGTATGATAGAGCACTTGATCATCCAGATACCCTGTCAAAGGAAAAGCATCAACGCATCACTCTCTAACGACGAGATCTTGTGGGTGATCAAGCCATCGTGGCAAAAACGAGCGATTATGGCATGACCGAGTATAGTCAGTTCCTATTTTTAGTAAAGTGCCATATGAAGAGTCATCTAACAGAGAATAGTCAGAACCTAATTTCTAGGGATAGTATTTAGAGCACAGGGTAGCTCGAGTGACACACCCTTGCCTATATATTTGGTCCTTTCAATGTAGGCCAGGTTGGTTGGAAAAATAGTGTAGATAGTGAATATTGAATGTAGCTTTTGAATTCGACTGAAACTTAATGCAAAGGTCCTGAAGCTTTGACGAAAATATTCTAACTGTATAATTTTGATGTATTGTAGTCTCTCTTTGCATACATTCTTTCCTATGCTCTTTATATTCATATCTATATTTTTTCTAAATTGGAACGTGATTTCGAATCTAGAATTCATCACGTCGTGATATATATTCACACCATTTAGATGACTGTGCTTCTTCTAAGTGAACTCCGAATTCATCCCCAGTGGTGCTTCGAGTTTCTTCATGTGTTTTTCTCCTGCCACACACAATATTTTTTAAATGAAGACTGTTTCTTACTTAGCCTTTATCCTCTCAATTTTAGTCACTAAGTTATTTGTTTCTATCATTTTCTTAAATCAACTCCATAGCCCAAGGTATTTCTTTCTTTCGCCAATAGAACCAGAAATATTGTATAAAAGTGTTAAATCTAGCCAATACCTTAAAGCCATATCATGTATAGAGATGAAGTCTCCAGAGAGAGCCCTCTCCAGTTCTAAAAAGCTAGTTTCCAACCTCAAAGTTGGTTTGTAGGTTGCCTCTGTCATTTATTTTCTCAGCCGAACGAGGTTTACAGAGCGCTAACATTCTGGTGTCGTTGTCAGGGACATAATTGAATAAAGTTTCCCCAGGAGAATGAAAAAAGGATATAGTTTTGACCCCTGAGGTTAAAAATGGGCCAAACATCCATGTTGGCTGAAATCTTTACCCTGGCGACTCCAGTAAACCCTCACGCCATTCATAAACCCTGGCTCTAAATACCATTTATACCATAGCCAATCCTAACCTAAACCCTGTAGAGCCCCTGTATGATCCAAAGATAATTTTGTGCATGGTAAGGGAGCAGGCACAAGGCCCATTCTATTACTCAGACTGAAATATGTCCTTCCCAAGGACGGGGCACAAAGTATTGACGATCTCGAACTTGACACCCTGTTTGAACAAGCCTTGTTCAGGTCTAAATCAGAAACCAACTTAGATTATATAGTCTTTGACGAGGAGAGGTTTTGATCTCTGATACCGAAAAAAATACCGCAAGTTGCAAATCCTGCTCAGAACATCCCACAAATCAGAAAACCCCCTAGAGAAATGGCTGCCATATTAGCCCCCCTTGTTTTTCCATCCCAACTACACAATTTTCCCCAGAACTACAACCAGAGGATCAAGCTATATGATGCCGAGGTAAATGCATCCACCCAAAAGCACCTGGATTGGTTCAACGATTTTGTTGATCTAGAGGAGGTAGAACATGTAGATACAAAGATGAGGTTGTTCACGCAACGATTTTTGGGGGAGTTTATGAAGTGGTTCAATGCCCTCCCAATAGAAAGCATCCTAGACTTTGCCGCATTTGAGACATCATTCATTTCTAGGTGGGGAGACAAAAAGAATCCTTTGCATCTATTGACACGGGATAACAATATGAAGAGAGCATCAGAGGAGACGGTGCAAGAATTCTCGGCCCGTTTCATGAGGGTCTACAACTCAATTCCCAAAGAACTCCAGCCACCTCCCAGGGCTATGCAGCTTCAATATGCCAACTCCTTTGACAATGATTTCTCCTTGTTGTTGAGGGAGAGAAGATCTTCTAATTTAGACACTATGATGAGTGACGCAATCAAAGTCGAGGTAAACCTGATGGAGTCCAGAAAGATTAAAAAAAGCTTCAAGAGATGGGGGAAGAAAACTCAAGGAGATGCATAGCCGTCGACTTCTCGACCCTTAGAAGAAAAGTTCGACTTGATGATGAAGACATTGGAGAAGCTCATGAAAATAATGTCTGTGGGAAACAAGCCCACCACTCGAGAACAACATGACCTCCAGCCTAGAAATCAGAACCTTAGAAGAGGTTTGACCTTGTAGATCAAGAAGAGGGATTAGAGAGACCAGAGTGACCAAAAAATAAGGCTCCCATTCCATAACAATTACATGGATGAGGATTTTGACCAGATGTTCCAAGATCAAATGCATTGCTGCAACGACAAGGACACTTGTGTGTTCTTGATGAAGGGAGAACATGACCAGTACATGAGTGAAAATGAGGATATTATGCTAGAAACTGATGACACGTTGTCTTGGGAAACAAAGGAATTCAGGAAGGGTTATCACAATTCTATCATGCATTTCCAAAAGAAATACAACCTCAGGATAAAAAAGGCATCTACAGAATCTCAATAGACAAATCCCATAAGGGAACCTTAGTAGGAAAATCCCAGAAGGAAACCTCTCACGAATACCCCTTCCACAAGCGAATTGAAGCAAGACAACCTGACCAAGGATTCCACTGAAAAGGCAAAGTCAAAGGAGGAGCTTCCAAGGAAAGAATCAGAAAGAAGCCGGGAGACATGCATCAAGGAGGTAGAAAAAGTCTCTCCCCCTTTTAACTTTGAGAACAAAATGGCCAAGATTAAAATCTCCATCCCTTTCAACAAACTCATCAAGAAATGAGAATATCAGGATCAGATTATTAAAATGCTAAATATGGGAGAGACTCCTGACACCTTGAACATCCAGGATGATCACCCTGCCATTTTGTTTGGTTCGCGCATGGAGACGGATGATACTGAGGAAGTTTCCCCATTCTATGTAAGTATCAAGGTCCATGACATGACCTTGCATAATTCCATGCTCGATTCAGGTGCGTATCACAATATCATGCCCAAAGTTATCATGGACGAGTTGGGTTTGGACATCACCAGGCCTTGTAAGGATCTTTTTTCTTTCAATTCAAGGAAATTGAAATGTTTGGGTATGATCAAAGATTTGGTTGTATCACTAGCCGAAATCCCTTCTAAGAATCTGGTTATGGACGTGGTCGTGGTCGATATACCCCCTAAATTTGGCATGCTATTATCCAAGTCATGGGCTGTGAAATTGAAGGGAACTCTGTAGATGGATATGTTGTATGAAACATTCATATATTCATCCAAGAGAGACGGTTATATAGAGAAGCACTGCTGAAATACATGGTGAGCAGTAATATGCAGCCAAAAAATCACCCTATCTACTCTGTCAATACTGATATCGGCTCCTCCATATTTTACAATGATCTGAGCTTTGAAGAGGAAGAACCGATAGCTGTCATGACTGTCGATGAAAAATCTACGCGATGAGTAGTAGAGTCCGCAGATCCGAGAAACCACGCAGAGAATGAGATGTGGAACATGATTTTCGACAGGGCCGTTATCAAGGGATGAGCAGGGGTCGGTGTATCGATAATTCCTCTCAAGGTGGGCACAAAACTCTTCTCGGAAAAACTCGCCTTCGATTGTACAAATAACATGGTTGAGTATGAAGCATTGATATTGGGTCTGAGAGTTTTGAAAGAGTTGGGTGCAAAGAGGATAGAGGTGCAAGGAGACTTTGATCTCATTATAAACCAAGAGAAAGGAATATACCAATCTAAGCACCCTAGATTGAGGGCGTACAGAAACCTAGTGTTGGACTTCCTTGAAGAATTCTCAGAGAATAATTTATCAGCGATCCTAAGGGAGAAGAATCAAATTTTGGATGCCTTGGCCACCTCAGCCTCACCTTTTAACTTTCCCATTTTCCCAAACAGGAAGTATGAGATTGAAGTCAAACACAAGCTAGTGATATCTGATAATATCAAGTATTGGCAGGTGTTTGAGGATGACAAACAAGTGGAGATATTTCTCCATATGGGTGATGAGTTTGCCAACATGAACATCGATGATGATTGTTGTTGTGATGAATATGAAAGCACAACTGTGCATGGTAAGAATGACCCCTTTCAGAACCATATATCTTGGAGGTACATAGTACAACTGAAGAACAATATCAACCCAAATGGATTAGTTCCATTGGAAAAGATGTTTGATGAAAACGAAATGGCTAGAAATCCCAATATCACAATGAATGATGAGGATGTTGAGGATTGCAACATCGAGACCCAGGAGAATCTGAAGATAATAAAATTGTCAAATATTCTTAGGCCAGAGGTCAAACAGGACTACATCAGACTCATGAAGGATTTTCTCAATGTTTTTGCCTAGAGTTATGATGACTTGAAATTTTACGACACTAAAGTGATTCAACACGTCGTTCCTCTTAAAGAAGACCAAAAACCTTTCAAGAAAAATCTAAGATGAATCAATCCCCTACTGCTGTCGCTAATTGAAAATGAGGTAAAGAAATTATTTGAAGCCAAAATTATCATTTCTTTAAGATTTTCAAAATGGGTCGCCAACCTGGTGCCTGTAAGGAAAAAGAGTGGTGAAATAAGGTTGTGCATGGATTTTCGAAACTTGAACAAAGTATCCCTCAAGGAAAACTACCCACTCCCTATGATGGACTATATTCTGCAGAAGGTAGTTGGGTCCTAGAAGATGTCTATGCTAGATGGATTTTCAGGTTATAATCATATCATGGTACACCCAAAAGATCGGGAAAAGACATCTTTCACGACACCATGGGGTACATTTGTGTATGCTAAGATGCCCTTCGACTTGATGAACAGTGGAGCTATCTTCTAGATGGCGATGGATATAGAATTTTCTGAGGAAAAGGACAAATTTATCATGATCTATCTGGATGACATCACAGTGTATTTTGACTTCAACGAACAACACCTTGAACACTTGAAGAGGGTCTTCCAGAAATGCAAGAGGTTCGGCATATCATTGAATCCGAAAAAGTCACATTTTGGAATGAAAGAATGGAAACTATTGGGGCACATCATCTTGAAGGAGGGTATAAATTTAGATCCCAGCAGGGTAGAAGGAATCCTAAAAATCGGCACTCCGCACAATAAGAAGGAGGTGCAGTCCTTCTTAGGAAACATGAACTTCTTGAGAATATTCATCCTGAATCTGGTGGAGATTATAAAACATATCACCAATATGCTCATAAAAGGGAACAATATCAAATGGAACCCTGAAGCTAGGAAATCATTTGAAGATATCAAGGTAGCACTGACCAAAGCTCCCGTATTGTCCAGGCCAGACTTCATGAAGGACTTCATCTTGTTCTCGTTTTTCTTAGAGCATACCATTGCTAGCGTATTGCTATATAAAGATGACCATAACTTCAAAAAGACTATACCATACTTCAGAAGGACACTGAGGGATTCCCCACTGAGGTATGAAATTATGGAGAAACAAGCATACACCTTAGTGAAGGCCCTAAAGGATTTCAGAACTTACATACTACATTCCCACGTTATCACTTACATTACCAACAACTCAGTCAAAGACATCATGACTCAGCTTGACCCTGAGGGAAGAAGAGGCAAGTGGATCACAGTCATGTTGGAATACGACCTTGAAATCAAGCCCACAAAGATGATTAAGGGTCGGGGCCTCACAAAAATGATGGTGCAGCCAAACTGTGGCATTCTGGGAATTGACTTCATTGTCGATCTGTCAAAGAATCCTTAGGAAGAAACAATCACACAGGTGTCTCAGAAGTTCATCGATTCACCTTGGTATATGGACATCATTTATGTGTTGAGGAATTTGCAAGCTCCTCAGGGTTAAGTAAGATTAAGGCCATATTTTTAAAGCTAAAGGATACTAAGTTCTGCATCTTGGATAACTCCCTATATTGGAAATACCCGAGAGGGATATTGCTGAGTTGCTTGCTAGAAGATGATGCAGGACGAGCTATCAAGGAATTCCACAAAGGTGATTGCAGAGCACATCACTACTAGAAAACCAATGCACATAAAATTTTAAGGGCAGGTTACTATTGGCCCAACATCTTAGCAGATGTATACAGAGAGGTTTCCCATTGCCACGAGTGTCAGATTTTCGATGGAAGGATAAAGCTTCAACCCCTGCCATTGAAACCGATATCGGTCGAAGCATCATTCATGCAATTGGGCCTAGACTTTATAGGAGAGATTCATCCGCCATCCTCGACATAACACATATGTATACTTACGGCCACATATTACTTCACAAAATGGATCGAAGCAATTCCAATGAAGCAGGCTATCGACACAGTCATCATTCAGTTTCTGGAGACCAACATCCTGTCTAGGTCCGGGTGTCCTATCAATATCATCATGGATAACGCGGCCACATTTAAGTCCAAGAAAATGGAGAATTTTTGCAAGGATTACAATATAAACATGGGACATTCTACAATATATTACGCACAGGGTAATGGGTTAGCAGAATCATCAAATAAAATCCTAACCAGGATCATTAAATGACTCTTCCAGGATAACAAGAAGACTTGGCATAAGAAACTCATTTACACTTTGTGGGTGGACATAGTCACTACCAAAAATTCCATATCCAGGTCGCCATTTCAAATTGTATATGGCGTGGACGTGATTTTCCCTACCTCGTTTGGATTTCCTGTCAGAAAGTTGCTGCAAGAGAAAGAGGTTGAGCTAGACGACATGTAGAGAAGGATAAATTAGTTGATTCACGCACAACATATGAGGGAGAAGGTCTACAACCGATCACAAATCCACCAAGACAGGGTAAAGAAAAATTTTAACAAGCACTCTAAACAAGAGAAACTTGAGGTGGAGGATCAAGTGCTAAAGAGGGATGCGAGGAGCGAAGATAAGGGAAAGCACAAAAAATTCGATCATCTTTGGACAGCTCGATCATCATGGGAAAAATCCATATCTACTAGAAGAGCTCGACGGAGAGCCCATTGGTTGGGGTCCTGTAAACGACAGGGTCCTTAAACACTATCTAGTGTAGTAAGGTCTGTTAGCACTAGAAGTCACCTCTGGATTGCAGCAGAGGTAAGCGCAATACCCATCAGTTTGTATGTCACATTGAATAAATTTAATGGTGGTCTAATGGATGCAGTCTTAGAATTATAGCCATTCGAATCAGAAAACTGGGTTGATATGCACATACAGATGAGTTCTTGATCTAACTTCAATCAGTAAGTTGTAGTAAAGGTGAGTAAGGGGTATAACTTGAGGAGAATGAATAGGTATGCTATGGACATCTGGTCTTCCAACAGCCTAAAGAGGAAAAAATCAGAAGACAAGATCCTCTTGTCTCAGAGTTTCAAGGAACTGAATCAAATTATCACTAAACTAAGATCAAACATGCATCACAATTCAATAACAATCACTCGACTAGATCCTCCAATTCTAAGTCATTCAGCATTGAGGGAAAACACAAGAAACTGATTAAAACTGGTCGCGATGTCACTGTGATCAAACCTACATCACAACAACATAACTACCCTCAACTGGATCCTTCAATTCTGAGTGTTCTAACACAGATGTTACATATATATGAAAGGAAACTGACTTTCTTTAAATAAGAAGTCTCAAATACATGTACATAACTAGAAGAACCAGAGCTTCATTAAAAATTTACAATGCGGGAGCTTAGCTCAACCATCGACCATAACAAAATATCAAAACTGAGTATATATACTCAAAACAACTTGCCATCAAGAGTGTGATATGGCAATATCATTCAAAGCTTTGTGTCTGCATGCCTCCTAGCAAACTGTACATGCAATCTCCTGTCAGAATCGAGCTTTGTCAAATGCAACCGTGATTCAGGAAGGTTCAGTCAACTGAGCTAACTTGCTGACAGTCCTTTCTTGGGCTTTCCATTTATGGTGGAAACGATGTTCAACCACTACCAACCAACCTCAATAACTGCCTCATCAGGATCGAGAAGGCTCGAGTCAACTTCTACACCAATAGGACGTGGCAGCTTCAGTGTTCTGCCATCTGGATCTGAGCTGGATGCTTGTGGGGAGGCCCGACGAAATGATTGGCATGTTCGGCATGGAATAGTGAATGAAATATGGCCAGGTGGAAAACATGAATGGAAAGAGGAAACTGAGGATAGCATGGGGGCCACACAAGCGGGAGCTGAGGTGGAAGTGGCATGGCAGGAATTGGTACAGGTGGTGGGAGATGAGAAGGGGAGGTGTGACAGGTGGGACAGTGACAGATGGAGTGGAAGACAGTTGTCGGCGAGACAGAGCGACCACTTGTCAGCCCGGGATAGGTCCTTATATGCGCATGTGCATATCGGGGCTGTGAAAAGCGGTTTGATTCCTACCTGCTTTTGCACCCGATGTGTGTCTCTGGCTGACACATTGTACCTCAGAAAAACCTCGGTTTCTTTCCTGGCTCACCCTACAATTCTTAATGACCGCGCATGTTGAAGCCTTGATATGGCCACCGATCATCGATCTGGAGCATGCGAATCTCAGTTGACCAGATGTGTGCGCATCTTAGCATGGTGCATCGAACAGTGACATCGATCCGAAGGACTTAGGATAAGCGCATATTAGTGGGTTTTTAGCCCCTTTATTCTTCTTTTGTCACCTAGAGGCAAACACCAAGGGAAAAGTATCCCCTCCTGTAGGAATATGTGATAACATTAGGCCCCATGGGGGATAGAGTCTTCCCTGCGAGGCTCTGAGAACTCTTCTGCAGCTTCAATGCCTTACTATTGGGCTATGGAGTCACCTATAAAACCGAAAACAATCAGGAAACCAATATTTACAAAGACATGAGAGCCACTCATGGCTCAAATAAAGAACTTCTTTAGAAAATACCCATTACAGGGCTACCAAAAACTTCTTCAGCCTCCAAATTATGCAACCTGTAAGTATTATTTGGAAATGTCTCAAAAAATTTGAAGGTTCCAATCCAAAGGGCTTCAAATTTACTATGCTTTCCCTTGTCCTGTTTGGGTGCATCCCATTTTAGCACTAGATCTCCCAGCTGGAAATCTTCCTTTCTGGCTTTCCTGTCAAAAATCTGCTTGATCTTCTGTTGACGGTCATGCACTGTCCATCGCTCTCTCTCTAGTCTGTTGGACGTCTACTAGTTGATGAATCCTTTTGATCATGTCGACAGGCTCTTCCTGGTAGTCCTGAAAGAATTTTTCCATAGGCAGAGCGAGATGGGAAGGAAAAATTGTCTCAGCCCGATATATAAGTTGGAAAGGAGAGATACCCAGGGACCTTTTTATTCTTACTCTGTTGGCCCACAAAGAAAACTTCAGCTTCGAATCCCGTGCTTTCTTGTTGTCCTCTAACAATCTTTTGATGATCTTTATCAGGCTTTTGTTAGAGTACTCTTCTAGTCCATTTCCTTGAGGATAGTAAGGGGTGGAATGGATCAATGAAATTTCAAACTGCTCATAGAATTTTGCTAATGGCTCGGCCTTGAAGGATGCAACATTGTAAGTGATGATTCTATTCTGAAAAACAAACCTTGCCATAATATCTTCAAGGAAACCAATGATCACTTTGTAAGAAGCGCTCCTTATGGGAATATCTTCTATCCACTTGGTGAAATATTATGTTGCAGTTAATATCCACCTGTGTTGACCACTTTAATAAGGATGAATTTCCCCGATGAATTCTAGGCCCCACTACTGAAAGGGTCCTGAAGCTACAATCGGTTTCAATGGCAGAGACTTGAGTTGTTGCTTCCCAAAGAATTTCTGACATTTGATGCAAGCTCTGACTTTTGCATAGACATCAGTAAATAGAGTTAGCCAGTAGTACCCAGCCCTAAGAATTTTGTAGGATTTGGCCTTCTAGAAATGATGCCCCCCACATAGGCTTCTATGAAAATCAAACATAATCCTTTGGGCCTCTTGTGGGTCTAGGCATCTCAGAAGCACTTCTAGAGAGTCTTTCCAATACATGAGCTGATCAATAAGGAAATATCTAATTTATTTGATCTTTAAATCTCTTGCCTTTCCTTTTCCCATACCATCAGGGGGTCTTAATTCTTGTAGGAAATATATAATATCTTTATACCAGGTGCATTCTGCTAATGGAGGGTTGTTTCGAGAATTCTCATCAGACAACTCAGCCTGCTGATTTTCTGAGCAAGTGTTGATGAAGTTAACCCCCAAATCCATACAATTGGATTCATCCAACAACTTGGCTAAACCTTGGCCTTTAACTAGCTTGGTGGGCTTTATTTCTAGATCAAATTCCATGATTTTGGCAATCCACTTGCTCCTTCATCTGTCTATGTTAGGCTGAATGAGAATGTCCTTCATAGAGGCTGAAGGAAAATATGCAATGATATTTGAATGCAAGACATAGACTCTGAAAGCTTTGAGATCTTTCACTAAGGCATACGCCTATTTCTCCATGATGTCATATTTGGCCTCTGCATCCCTCAATGCTTTGTTGAAAAAGGAAATAGGCTGCTCCATCCCTTTGTCATTTTTCTGCAATAACACAACTACTACTGTGTCAAATGAAGAAAATGAAAAAATGAGGAAATCCTTTGAGTAAACAGGACTGATCACCATAGGTGCTTCATTCAAGGCCTTCTTTATCTGATCAAAGGAATTTCATGCTTCAGTAGTCCACTTGACCTCGTTTCCCTTCCTCAACATGGTTGTTATAATCTTTACCATCTCAGCAAATTTGGAAACAAACCTTCTCAGAAAATTAATCTTCCCCAAGAAAGACTAGACTTATTTCCTGGATCTCGGGAGTGACAAGGTTTGGATTTCTTCGACCCTGTTGGGATGAATCCTAACTCCTTCAACTAATACTATGTTCCCCAACAACTTTCCCTCTTTCATGGCAAATAAATATTTCTTGGGATTTAGGGAAAGGCTGAACCTTCTACATTTCAGAAAGACCTTTCTTACATGACAACAGTGTTCCTTATCAGATCTGGAGAAGATTGTTATGTCATCTAGATAGATGACTATAAATTTATCCCTTTCCCCAATAAAGGATATGTTCATGGCTCATTGAAAGGTTGCCTCTGCGTTCATCAATCCAAAGGGAATTTTGGCATACATGAATGTGCCTCAGGGAGTGGTGAAGGTTGTCTTTTCTCTTTCTTCAGGAACGACAAAGATCTGATTGTAGCCAGAAAATCCATCAATCATGGAGATCCTGGATGCACATGTTACCCTCTGCAATATGTGTTCCATCTTCGGCAAGGGGTAATTGTCCTTCTTTGAGATTTTGTTCAGGTTCCTGAAATCGATGCATAGTATAATTTCTCCACTCTTCTTTCTTATTGGGAACATATTGGCCACCCATTCTAAATACCTCAAAGGTACTATGATCTGGTCATCCAACATCTTTTTTACCTCCTTCTCCATGATAGGCAACAACATAGGATTAATTTGTCTCAATTTCTGCCTAAATGGTTTGGCCTCCTCTTTCAGTGGGATCTTGTGCTCAATGACACTTGTGTCATATGTTATAAGGTCTTCGTATGTCTAGGAAAATACATCAACAAATTCTCTTAGCATCTCAGTATATTTGGCCTTCTATTCCTTTGACAGACTACTTGACAGCTTGACAAATTTTGGATTCTCCTCGGTACCAATGTTGCACTCAAATATCTCAGCATCATCAATTGGCATCTTAGCTTTCACTGCCACATCATTACTGTCAAATATCATTTCCAAAGGAACTATCCCCTTCGGGATGTGATTGCTAGGTAGCTGCACAATGCGATGATTAGCGATTTCCTTTAAAAATACAACATCATGTGGGTTACTTTCAGAATCATGATCCTGGTCTATGTGTAATGCAAAAAATTCATCAACAACTTCTAGGAATCTCTTGATATCAAGATCATCCTCAAATACCTTCAAATGCTTGACATTGTCTAGTATAGAGGGCTTGTATTTTACCTCTATGTCATAACTGATTTTAGGTGGTCGAGGGATTATGAAATTTCTTGCTGAAACAGCCAAAGAGTCAGCCACTATATTCTCATGCCTTGGGATGAATAAAATGTTGAAGGCCAAGAAAAAGATGTTAATTAGGTCCCACACTTCATTTCTATAGGATCTGAGTCTAGGATGCTTGGCTTGGTAAATATTTATGATATGATTTACAACCAACTCGAAATCCCCAAACTCAACCATCTCTTTTATTCCCATGTCTTTTGCAACCCTCAAACCCAACACAAGAGCTTCATACTCTGCTACATTATTGTTAGCTTCAAATTGTAGCTTGTAGGACAGATGTATAGCTTCTTGAGTTGGTGAAATAAAGACCACTCCAACACCATCACCCTCCCTAGAAGAGGCTCCATCGAAGAACATATTCCAAATAGAGGTGGTGGGGAAGAATATTCATGAAAAGAAACGGGTTGTTTTTTTAGTTTAAGAGGAGGCTCGGGAGCATTGGTGAGCTGCAAAAGGCTAGATCCCAAATCAGATTTGAGGGAAAAGATAGGATGGTTGGTGTGGTCTGCTTCATCACTAATTATGTAGGCCAACTGAGATTCTGTGTACAGTCTTCTATTCTCCCCCCCCAAACACTGGGATGGTAGCATATGTGAGGTCCATTTGGAGGGTTCCCCCAAGTATTTTTATCCAAGATCTTGACAAAAGCATACCAAACGTGGGGGGAAAATTAACCACTACGATCTCCATGACCACACTTTTCATGGGCAGCTGAAACAAGGTCACAACTAGATCTTTGATGACCCCAAGACATTACACCCTCCTAGAGTCAAAGGAATACAAGTCATGGTATGTTCTTGTGATTTCTAATCCTAGCTCTTCCATGACAGTTTTGGGCATGAGATTATGAGAGGCCCTTGAATCCATCAGAAAATTATGCAACAACTTATCATGAATGTTCAGTGAGGTATAGAAGGGAGGGGATGAATTGTCTCTATCTTCCACCATTAGACCTAAGACGACTGTTGGCTTTTCATCTTGTAGATTTATTGAGTCTGAAGGATGATTCTAGGGTTTAGGAAGAAATAGTTTAGAGAGGCTTCTTTTGAACTATTCATGCTTGACCATCTCTTAAAGGGGTTTGAACTTTCTTACCTTTGTTGTTGTCTGTCACATCTTTAGCAGGCTTTTCTGCTCCGGTAGGCTGCTTAGGAACATTAGGCTTTCCCTCTTTCTTCTTGGACCTGATGTTATATCTATTTTGGTTGTTGTTGGCCTTGTCTCCCTTTCTTATCTCATTTAACTGGTTGTCCATTAGAGACTCCTCGTATGCTGATTGAGTCAAATGAGGAAAAGGGGAAGTGTCCCCAATAAAGTGTATTTATGGGTCTAGGTCTTCTTCCTCTCCTTCATCATCGATAACAAGATTATTTTGGAGAGGGATCTTGATTTTCTGATCATCTATGTCTCTGCTCCTTTGTTCCCTTTGGATAATCTGAGGAGCATTGTTATTATGCCTCCTAAATTTGCCTCTGTTATCAGCATTTTGAGGATTTTTATATTTTTGTTTCCCCTCAACTTTCATCTTCTCCATTTCTACAGATAGGGATTTTACCACCTTGGTCAATTCATCTACTTGAGGGTGAGATGCAAAGGAACCAGATGTTGAGGCTTCAGATATTCCCCTCCTCCTGTTTCTATCAACCTTATTTCTGAGTCGGTCTACTGCCAATAAGTTAGAATTTATTTCTAGGGCTGCATCTTGAGTATGATCCAAGGAAGTAGTTCTTCTCTCTCTTAACAGGAGGCAAAAATCAGGGTCAAAGGCACTATCATAAGTAATTTTGGCAGAGGCTTCTATAGGCTTTATCTCAGCAGGGATCTTATTGTACATTTTATTGAATCTTTTTGAGAAATCAGAAACATATTCTCCCTCTTTTATCTTTAGGGACCCAAACTCAGTGATATAATACATCAAGTCTTTTTTATCCCCCCACCACCTCAAGAAAACATCATCTAAATCCTCAATCCCAACAATGGATCTAAGGGTTAATCCTCTAAACCACTTCCTAACTTCACCATCGAGGCTCTGGACAAAGAATCTCATCCAAACATCTTCGTTTTCAATATTAAGATTGTCTGCATAACTGTAGAAAGAAGCAAGGTGTTCTTCAGCAGTTATGTCTTCTTCTCTGGTAAATTTGGGCATGTATTTTAGGCAATCTCCAGCAAGGAGAGCATTCATTGGCTGAGGTAAGATTAGAGGGGCATATCTTGCATCCACTATGGCATCCATTCTATTTCTAGGGGGATTGGCACCTGCCATAGGAATAACAGGAGGAGGAGAACCAAGAAGAGATAGGGTTGAAACAGGGGAAACTGGAAACGAGCTTTTGGGAGGAAAAGGAAACAACAGAGGATTTGGAGGAAAGGTTACAAGGTTTAAAGGAACATAAGTTTCCCTTCCTTCAACAACAACAATAGTGATAGGAGGACGGGTGGTAAATCCTAGGGTAGGAGAATCTTATGAGGTTCTGGGTCTAAATCACGGTATAATTTCAGGGGAGAGAGGAGTGACAAGGATTTCTCCCTCCAATCCCAGACCAAGAGGGGAAAATTCAACAGGAACACTCCCAAAATTTAAGGTTCGAGAAACTCCAACATAAGGTATAATAGGGGAATGAGAAGCAGAAATTGGATTTTCTATAGAAAGACCATGAAAATCATTAGAAATACCTGGTTCAACAGTAGAAGCTCCTTCTCGGGGGGCCTTCCCCTTCCTAATAATTTTCTCTGGGTCAGATTCAATAGTTGCTAAAGGCATCTGTAGAGTGGACCTTATGTGTCTACCTCTGGAAGCCATAGCTGAAATAGTGGATTCGAATCAATGGAGTCACAACAGTGGAGTCGCCAGGTGCACAGTAGCAATATTCAATGTACAAAGTTTTGATGCACCTTTAGAACCAGTAATCTTTGTCGTTCAATCCTAGGGAAAATCTTCAATTTCATCCCCAGAAACGGCGCCATAAATGATAGCACTAGAAGTCACCTCTGGATTGCAGCAGAGGTAAGACCAGTACCCATCAGTTTGTATGTCACAATGAATAAATTTAATGGTGGTCTAATGGACGCAGTCTCACAATTATATCGCTTCAACTCACAAAACTAGGTTGGTATGCACAGACAGATGAGGTCTTGATCTAACTTCAGTCAGTAAGTTGTAGTAAAGGTGAGTAGTGGGTATAACTTTAGGAGAATGAAGAGGTATGCTATGGACATCCGGTCTTCCAACAGCCTAAAGAGGAAAAACTCAAAAGACAAGATCCTCTTGGCTCAGAGTTTCAAGGAACTGAATCAAATTATCACTAAAATGACATAACAAATGCATCACAATTCAATAACAATCACTCGACTGGATCCTCCAATTCTGAGTCATTGAACATTGAGGGAAAACACAAGAAACTGATTAAAAATGGTCGCGATGTCACTATGATCAAACCTACATCACAACAACATAACTACCCTCGACTGGATCCTTCAATTTTATGTGTTCTAACACAGTTGTTACAGAGATATGAAAGGAAAATGACTTTGATTAAACAAGAAGTATCAAATACATGTACATAACTAGAAGACCCAGAGCTTCATTAAAAATTTACAATGCGAGAGCTTAGCTCAACCATCGACCATAACAAAATATCAAAAATGAGTATATATACTCAAAACAACTTGCCATCAAGAGTCTGATCTGGCAATAACATTCAAAGCTTTGTATCTGCATGCCTCCTGGTAGACTGTACATGTTGTCTCCTATCAGAAGCGAGCTTTGTTAGACACAATCGTGATTCAGGAAGGTTCAGTCAGCTGAGCTGACATGCTGATAGTCATTTCTTGGGATTTCCATTTATGGTGGAAACAATGTTCAACCATTACCAGCCAACCTCAATAACTGCCTCATCAGAATCGAGAAGGCCCAAGTCAACTTGTGCACCTGTAGGACGTGGAAGCCTCAGTATTCTGTCGTATGGATCTGAGTTGGATGCTTGCGGAGAGGCCTGAAAAAATTATTGGTGTGTTCCGCATGGAATAGCGAATGAAATATGGCCAGGTGGAAAATGTGAATGGAAAGAGGAAATTGAGGATAGTGCGGGGGCCACACAAGCGAGAGATGAGGTGGAAGTGGTGTGGTAGTAATTGGTACAAGTGGTGGGAGATGAGAAGGGGAGGGATGACAGGTAGGATGATGAGAGATAGAGTGGAAGACAGCTGACGCCGAGACAGAGAAACCACTTGTCAGCCCGAGATAGGGCCTTATACACGCATGTGCATATCGGAGCTGTGAAAAGTGGTTTGATTCCTCCCCGCTTTTGTGCCCAATGTGTGTCTCTGGCTGACACGTTGCACCTCGGAAAAACCATGGTTTCTTCTCCAGCCCGCCCTACAATTCTTAATGATCACGCATGTGGAAGCCTCGATATGGCCATCGACCGTCGATCTAGAGCTTGCAAATCTCAACCCCCCAGATGTGCGCACGTCTTAGCACAGCGCGCCGAACAATCACATCGACTCGAAAGACTTAGGATAAGCGCCTATTAGTGGGTTTTTAGCCCCTTTATTCACCTTTTGTCACCTAGAGGCCAATGCCAAGGGAAAAATATCCCCTCCTGTAGGAATATGTGATAACAAGGTTGATCTAAAAATGAAGAAGACTTGTATTCTTGAAAATATTTGCAACTTAAATTTTATGTGTTAAAATGCAAAAGGATCAACTTTGAAACACAACTTAAATAGAATTTACTCATTCAAGATGCATATAAACAACATAAATAATAGTGAACAAAAAACACATAACACAACAAATGATAAAGGAGTTCACCCCTCTCTTGGGTTACATCTCCTAGTCCAGCTTCCAATGGATCATTTGTATTATTTGCTCAAAGTGCTCAAAAATGTGCTTTACAATGCTCAAAATGCCAAATAGACTACTCCAATGGCTTCAGAATGTCCAAAAACCCCTAGCTGGGATTTTTCGGCACCTCGTTTGGCCAAAAATTGAAGAAGATAGGCTTCCTAGAAGTCCCCCTTCAAACTTGTTGTCTCTGCATCTACAAATTACACCCTTGTTGGCTCAACCTAGCCCACACACATATTTAAGCGTTAAAACTTAGCACCGGATGCAATCGTGCAAACCGTGTAAACTGTAGGACGGTTACAGGTGCACCTAGCCCCTAACCGCCAAGGCTATGGTTGTGTGACCCATATGACCGCGCGCAAGTGCAAACATAGGACCCCGTTTCCACAAGACAATGGTTAAAGGAAAAGTGGTGGGTCGTTTGTATAACCATTGAAACCAAATCAAAATGCAATCACACGCGGCCATTGATTGGGCCACGTGTCGCCATCTCGTTCACTGCAAACATGCCACGTCATATGCCAATTGCCCACACAACTGTCTTCCATGTGTCGTATAGCCTGCCACATCAGCGTCCATACGGACTATACAGTCAACATCCCTTTTTTTTGCCTATTTGTCATTTTGAACATAACGCGATATATCTCGCTCCCGATGTCCGTTTGAACCCAAACAAGTTGCATTGGGTTCGTAACGACGAGGCCTATGCTCTCATTCGATTTGAAGTAATTTTGAGCACTTTTAGTTTTTGAGCAAAATTTGATCCCCTGGATCACACCTCCCCATTAGAAAGATTTTGGACCTCCAAAAAACTATTTTCAGTATGTTTGAAGATGAGGGTATAGTTCCCTCACCTTTCCAACCTCAATCCACTTGGCTTTGCTTGGATTTGTACCTTTAAGACCAACTCGAAGATACTCCACATTTCCTCATTTTGAAGTTCGCATTCTCCTGTCAAGAATGGTGTCTTCATGCAGTTCTGTAAGATATTCTGGGGAAAAATCATCTATATAAGGAATCTGAACATGCTCTCCTTGATCATAAACCAAAGGAGGCTCATACAATTTCAAATTCTCAACATTATCAACTGCATACATTTTCATATAAGGAGGCAAATCTAAACGAAAGGCATTGTTACCAATCTTGTCAATAATCTTGAAAGGACCATATCGAATCAATTTCAATTTTTTACCTTCTCCTTTAAGCCTCTCCTTA
>JZKD02S0389495.1:822932-843423 GCA_000966675.3 Picea glauca | reverse complement strand
GAAACTTGCGGTGATGATATAAGCTTCCTCCTTGAAGGATGAGAACTTGGCTCTACAAGTTGACCTTCTCCTCTTGTGAGTTTCAAACTTGTGAGCATCAGAAAACAAAACACTTACAAATAATCAAGTCTTCAAAAACCTATGCTCTGATACCAGCTTGATCTAAAAATGAAGAAGACTTGTATTCTTGAAAATATTAGCAAGTTAAATTTTATGTGTTAAAATGCAAATGAATCAACTTTGCAACACAACTTAAATATAATTTACTCATTCAAGATGCATATAAACAACAACAATAACAGTGAACAGAAAACACATAACACAACAAATGATAAAGGAGTTCACCCCTCTCTTGGGTTACATCTCCTGGTCCAACTTCCAATGGATCATTTGTATTATTTTCTTAAAGTGCTCAAAAATGTGCTTTAAAATGCTCAAAATTCCAAATAGACTGCTCCAATGGCTTTAGAACATCCAAAACCCCCTAGCTGGCCTTTTTCGGCACCTTATTTGACCAAAAATTGAAGAAGATAGGCTTCCTAGAAGTCCCCCTTCAAACTTGTTGTCTTTGCATCTACAAATTGCACCCCTGTTGGCTCAACCTAGCCCACATGCATATTTAAGCGTTAAAACTTAGCATCGGATGCAACCACGCAAACCGTGCAAATTGTAGGACAGTTACAGGTGCACCTAGCCCCTAACCACCAAGGCTATGGTCATGTGACCCATATGACTGCACACAAGTGCCAACATAGGCCCCCGTTTCCACAAGCCAATGGTTAAAGGACAAGTGGCGAGTCATTTTTATAACCATTGAAAATAAATCAAAACGCAACCGTGCATGTGCCAAACGATATAGCAATTGGTCATATGTTAACACAATATGCGACCAGGGGTTGGGGCTAAGCCCTAGTCCGGTCACATCCCAACTATCCACATATGAAAACATATATAAATATATTGCCATATATATAACAAGGACCATACAGTGGTGCACCGGTTGGTGGCCCTTCCCAAGTCTCTTCCCCCTGCCCAGAGGTCGCGGAGTCGACTCCAGCCAACAAAATAATTTTAAACCAATGTATATATGACACGTGGTGGCCATTTATTGGGCCATGTGTTGCCATCCCATTCGTTGCAAACATGCCATGTCATATGCCAACTGCCCACACAACTGTCTACCATGTGTTGTATGGCCTACCACATCAGCGTTCGTACGGACTGTATGGACTGTACAGTCAACATCCCTTTTTTTGCATGTTTGTCATTTTGAATAGAATGCGATATCTCTCGCTCCTGACGTCCGTTTGAACCCAAATGAGTTGCATTGGGTTCTTAACGATGAGTCCTATGCTCTCATTCGATTTGAAGTGATTTTGATCACTTTGAATTTTTGAGCAAAATTTGATCCCTTGGATCAAAGGTTCATTTAGTGTTCATGTCATTGTAAATAGTCATTTCATTTTTTTTTTCAAAGAAGTCATTTTGAGTCAGTGTGTCAGCAGAGAATTAAAGCCCAGAGTGAACGCCCTAAGTTTACGCTAAGTCTGGTCGAAACTATGCCAAGAATGTCTAGGTTGTGTTTTCTTTTTCTATTGTTTCGGAGTCTGGAAGTTGAATAAGGCCTAATGGTCAGGCACCTAGTCTATTGTTCTTTGCCACCTCACAAAGAGGATAGAATCCCTATTGGAGCCAGTTGTTAGCACCATAATTTTTTGAGTTAGAGTCATTCCTAGTCAAGTCAGAGTTGGTGTGTCAAAGCATGTGAGGTTAGGTACTAAAAAATGAATGGGTCGAAGTCAGCAAGTGGTTGGTTGGCCTTTGGAGTCAGGAAGGGATGTCAGAACCAAAACATGTGTAAGGGATATAGGTATTTTCCCAAAGAGTTGGGTCCTATCAGAAAAGAGGTTTTTTTCATGCCAATGTTCGAGGAAATTCGTTAAATAGAAGACACGTTGGCAGACAAAGTGACCATCATCAGCTCATTAGGAATTCAGAAAGAATGAAAAATCATGGCACTCGTATCACATATGCTCTACAACTCTTATTAGTTGTACTTTACACACCCTAAAGTGTACCTGTTATGCAGAGGTGTTGTGAAAAAATTTGTTTTTCTTCGAAGCCTCCAGTCACCATGGATTCAATGTCCCCTGGCACGATTTCATCTCTCACCTGCCCAATTATAAATTTCGATCACTCTACATGTATTCTGTTCACCAGCCAAGTTTATGCTCTATCTATAAGTCTTCACATGAGCCATAAGATCCTCATGGCTATAAATCCAATTTCCTTCTGTTGCGTCACAAACTCAGGTAAAGAAATATTACCGCTTTGGGTCCGTGCTAAATCCACCGTGTGCAGAACAAATACACATTGCACCATGACAACATCCCAGAGCATAAGAAAAGGTGCTCAGGGAAATAGAAATGTGGGGCCCAAACCTCAAAACTTGACGCTAGTAAATGAAGATCCAAATGTCGGAGCATCCTTTGAACAAGTTGGATGCATGGTCTTTTGTAGGAAAATCCAAGGATTCAACGTAAAGTTGGCGGAACAGTTCACGCTCAATTTCAACGGGCTCCACATAGTAATTGCGAGAAATAAATTCCAAGTGACAGAGGAAACCATTTCATCCACTACGGAGATCCCTCCACGCGGAGAAAGGTGGTTTAAAGGCATGCCTTTGGGTGTGCTATGCTATGAGGAATTTATCAAGACAAGAATGAGAAATTCAAAGAGGGCATTCCAAGTTGATATCTGCAGGAACCTTTTCAGAAGCTCCTGAGAAAGATTAGGAAATATTTCACATGTGAAGGAAGTTTTTATAGAATACACCCACATCACATCATATTGTTGATGCATTTCACAGGAAGGATACTATTAAATCTTCCTTTCTTCTTGCACCAAAGTCTCTAAGAAATGGCAGAAAACGTCTTGGATGAAACAAACTAGCCAAAGAAGAAACTATCCCATGTATCGCTGATTAAATTGCAGATAGTTGAGGAGTTGAGGCGATTGGGAAATAGATGGGATTCATTTCTACTCACAGCCAACATCCCTAGGGACCCCAAAGGAGATTCCCATCTTCACGCGGAAAAAACTACATCTCACCACGCGGAGGCAGAAATATGAAGGGACGCAAAAGAAGGAAATTTGTTGGAAGCCCTATTCCCCCAACAACCGATACCCCAGAGAAGGGGCAGGCCAAGGAAGAATAAGGAAACTGAGGAGGCTCAAGCCCCAAGTGATCTGCATGCAAAATTGACTGCCGAAGAGTTGCTAATGCATGCCATTCGGCTGGAACCTGTCGAGGCTACAAGTCGAGAAAGCTGCAACAGAAGGAGGAAAGACATTGAAGGCATGGATATTCATGAGTCGTGGTTGCAGCTGAAGCAAGAGAAACTCGCTAATTTTTAGCTATACCAGGAAAATAGGGAGTTGAGACAAAATTTAGCAGTGAAGACCCTCAAAGCATCAACATCATAGGGTCGAGAGTGAAACGTGACTTGGCTCAAGAAGCAACTCAGGGAAGCGCAAGATACAATCATCCATCTGCGTGAAACATAGAGGATGTTAGAAGAAATAAATGCAAATAACTTCAAGGAATGTGGACCAGCCATGGAGAACATCTGCATGACTCTAGACAATGCACAAAGGAAGCCAAAAGGGAATGCGGTTCTACAAAGGCAAGTAATGAATCTGAAAAGGTGAAACTGGTCTCTTAGGAGAATGCTTCGGGTATCAAAACTGCAGACGAGAATAGAAGCATGATTAACCGACTCCATTTTTTCTTCTCAGACGTGGCACAGATTTTGTCTCCCCATGTCCTATTTCCTACCGGGAAGTAGGGAATCTCACAGATACCCATGCAGAAAACATACGACACACAATGATGGAATCCCATCTATTGCAAAGGATAGGTGTACATTGAACATGCGACACTTTGAAGAAAAGCATTGTTCCCTAACTGAGGTCATTGTTGGCCCTTGGTTATGGAAGAAAGAAAAGATCAAAGAAGAAAAGGAAAAATGTGAACTACGTGGGAGACACAGTGACTGTTATTGGGTCGAAGTGAGCATAAGAGTAGAAAAGATGGAGAGAAGTATGAGAAAGAAAGCCATTGGATGACGAGATCGAGGATGACATATCAGCAAGGAAGAAGGATCATGGAAAACTTAGCAAGTGAAAAAATCCACCGTTGGATGCTTTGGAGAACCGCACGAGAAGGAAGGAAAGATAGGTTGGCGAAGCCATGAAAACGTGGGTCAAGTTGACCTAGGGTTTTATACACATAGGGTTTTGACATTTAGGGTTTTGTGCACCAAGGTTTTAGTCTATGGTTATTGGTGAGTTATTGTAATGTATAAATAAAGGTCAAGAGGACCTATGATCGGGTTGTTGTTGTTATTGTTGGCTCTGATTCTAGTCTTGTTATTAGCATGAGCGATTATTATTGTGAGGGAGAGAAGTGCTAAGTGTAAAATCCTTCTGGTATTGTAAGATATTCAGCTGTGTGTGAAGATCAACCCTGCAACTGGGTACGCAGGGAGGGGAGAGACAGAGAGGAGAAGAGAGAAGGTCTGCTAGCTAAGAGCATAGACAAGAACTGTATGATTTCATCTTAATATATTATAAAGCACAATTCTGTGGAGGTATCCCTAGAGAGAGGGTGAACCATGTACATCTTGTGTTGTGTGTGATTGGTTCTATATTCTTTATCATTGATATGTTGTTATTGTGATATTGTGTTAGATCTGGTATACGATTTGCGTAGTAGGCTAAAGAAAGATAAAGAATATTAGGTTGTTGTGTTTTGTTGTTGTGAATCCACCTTGCATTTCCTCTAGTTGTAGACATCTGTGTCCTACAAACCCCTATAGCTAATTTGGGTGAGACTGCATCTGCTTTGCAGGTGTTGCTGAAAGGGCCAATAGTTAGGGCTTGTTGGTGCTCTCTTGAGCATTGAAACCTGGGTCTACCCTTGTGCCAACAAATGGTTCCATTGCCGAAACTAGGATCTTCTTGAGGGAATGTCAAGGTGGTTTCCATTGAAGAAAGAGATTCAAAAATGGATAGAAGAGCAAGAGAAGGACTTCGTTGAAGCATAGAATAGAAACCCTAATATTAGCAGAGAGTATTGGTTGGAGAATTATATATTTATTGATATACATGAGATCTTATTTGGAGGAATACATCATGAGCTATACGAGTGGCTAGCCAGGATAGAAAATACCCAGTTTGAGATCAGACTCAAACCACCTATGGTTTGGATAGCGACGCTGGTCAAGAAGGTCAAGAGAGTTGACAACGCCTTGTCAAGAGTGGTAGATCACTGGTTTCATAGCATGATTGGAGGATATATCACCGAGTTTGTTGTTGATAGAGTAGAGTCATACAGCTAGGCAGAAAGATATTTTTTCAAGGGACCCAGAGGAAAATTTTAACATTTTCTGAAGTTAAGGATCAAGATGCTATTGCATGAGAAGAACATCTTGAAGATACAGTAGATCGGTCAAATTTGAAGAGGCTAATGTTCAAGAATTCAGACAACAACAATGACATAGAGGCTGGACATACGTGTTTAAGAAGAACTACGGGGACAAGGGTTTCTACAGTGGAGAAGAGGAAGATCTGATAGATGAAGAACATTCAGAAATTGCTAGGGCAGAGGAAGAAAAGACTGAAGAACTTTGTCGATATGAACTGGGAACTTCAGGAACTGTGCATACCACCAAAGTAAGTACTATTAATCCTCCTATCATTGTAGCAACAGTTAGTAATCAAAGTAACCTGAGCCACCAAATCCATTAGACCACTGCTACAAGCAGCTCAATACCTATTCAAACAATAAACCTAGGGAGATCTATGGAAGACGAAATGAGGATACCCATTTTTAGAGAAGATGGATCTGAGGATCCCAAACAACATTTGTTTTTATGCGAAGCAATATGGAGAATTAAGAATATTACGGATGAAGCTATCAAAAGGACTCAGTTCAGTACCACCCTGAGAGACCACGCACTGAGTTGATACATGGAATTTGTTTAAGGGCTAGCACAACCTAAACCGCTAGGAGAAATAAAGACTGTGTTGATTACAAAGTTCAAGAAGCCCCAATCAGAATCATAGCGCATCACAGAGTTGGAGGAGAATAAACAAAAAGTAGCAGAACTTGTTTGGGACTTCGATCAGAGGTTTAAAACCTTGACAGGGCGCTTGACTTTCCGAATCTCAGACGACTAGAACAAGGAATGGTTAATTGTTGCACTCTTACCATACATCAGAGTCCCTTTGATGCAACAAAAGATTACTTTGTAGGCCGAGGCATTGGATATCACCATGAAGATAGAATTGGCCCCCATGGCAGAATCCAGCACAAGTATAAGTCAAATCATGAGCCAGTTGACCAACTTGTTACTGCAAGTCGAAGACATGAAGAAAGAAAAAGGAAAAGAAAAAAGAGACAACATCTGGTGTGTCAGATGTAAATCATAGGGTCACGACAAGGATCACTTCCCTCTATTTCATGATTACTTGGCTTCTGGAGCACCGAGCCCTTTGAAGCAAGATACCCTACCTTGGTGCGAGGTATGCAGAAATCAACATCGCCCTGGTGAGTGTTACTATTTGCAAAAATATGTTCAGACCCCTACAAATTTGTATTGCACGTTCTGTAATTCTATGGGGCACGATGATAGGGATTGCAGAGCCTATGATCTTATGCATGAGAGGTCAAGAGACATATATAAGATTCAAGGCGAAGTACAACAAGAAGGAAACACTGTGCAATACAACTCCCTGGGAAGAGGTAACTTTAACCCTCGTGGTGGATTCTGAGGAAGAGGAAAAGGAGGAGGAATGGGTCGAGGTCATAGACAGATCATCTGTTACAACTGTGCGCAACCAGGACACTTGGCAAGGGACTTCCAAAACCCTTGTAACACTTGCAGCTACTATAATTTTTTCGAGCATGTCATTGAAGACTACCCTATGTTGTTAGCCAAACTTCAGGAGAGACGAGGAGGGAATCAAAAAATACAGCTGATCAAACTAGAACCTTGGGGAGTAGAACCCAGGGTTTTTTTTATTACTAGAGGAGGCACTACGACAAGAGAAGATAGAATGACCGTGGAAAATAATACAAAAAGCTCAGGAGTCAGGAGAGCTGTAGATAGGACACAAGAGTTTAACCTGAGGAAAGAGAAGGAGACATTTAAGTAAGCTTGAAAAGAATTCAGAGGAGATTAGGATTCCTCATCAAAGTTTTGACCAGAGATAGGAGAATGTGGAATGCCCTTGGCATTTGATCAGTCTGCTTCACCAGATGATGGAAAAGAGGTGAGTAAACTTGTCAGTTTCTTGTACACATTTATTGAGTTGATTAAGGATGAAAAATCCATATAGGAACTACAAAAATTAGTCAGGAAGTATGAAATAGGAAGAATAGAACCTATGCCAAATAGGGTTGTGAACCAAGTGTCAAGAAAGAGAAGGAAAAATAAGTAATTACACTTGAATGCTAAGATAGGAGATTACGATATAGACTATGTGGTCCTTGACCTAGGGTCAGAAGTCAATGTCATGACGAAGAAAACCTGGGCCCTGATGGGAAAACCAAAGCTGATCTACTCCCCCATCTGACTCACAATGGCTAACCAACAGGCTGTAAGTCCTTTTGGAAGACTGGAACATGTTCCTGTGGACATCAACAAGGTAAGAACATTTGTAGATTTCCAGGTAATTGAGATAGTGGACGAGAGCTGTCCTTATCCTGCACTGTTAGGAATTGATTGGGAATTTAATAATTCAACTATTGTGGATCTCAAGAAAATAAGAATGACGTTTGAGGGGAATGGACTTAGGTTCATTAGACCTCTAGATCCTGATGAAGGTCGTAGGTACACAGAGCCGATCAGAGAAGAAGATCGTGCATACAAATTAGGAAACATTTACAAATTGACAGCCAGACAACATGATTACATCAATCCTACAACAGATGGGAACTTGAGCTGGTGAAGTGAGAGCGCATGCTCATCAGATTATGAAGAAGCACTAGAAAATTGGCAGAATAAGATGTATGAGGTTTTTGTGTGAAGATGTGCCAGATTGACCAAAGAAGTTCACTGGACTGACACAACAGTAAGTTACTTGCCCACCTTTGATGGTTTTAACCACTTAGAAACTTTCTTGTTGGAATTTGAAGAATTTGTACCAGCACAACAGAGGTTGTTGGCACTCGACGAAGCACTAAAAGATACTCTAGCGAGATGGTGGGGAACACATAAGAATAATATTGTAGAATGGGTTCAATGTTGAACTTTGATGACAACATGGTTCTTAGACCAGATCGAGGGGTGTGAAGTTCAATACACAGGTCAGAGCTATCTGAAAGACCATGTGTGAAGTTGCGAGGAGGCTTGGAGAAGTGTTCCTCAAGAGGAGTGGGTGCATCGATTTATTAACACTCTGGATATGACACCTATTAATTGGTATCTACAAGCTGAACTATGCCTCATCCCCACAAATTGGGAAGGTATGATTCAGAACTTTGTAACCACCTTTTTGTTTGAAATCCAATACCCTATAGATATTTAGACATAAATTCTTTGAGGAGGCACCTAGCCTCCCTGAGGAGACATAGGACGATGAATGGACTGCGCCTCTTCAAAAATTGCAAGGCTATTACAATATCAATGTTGATGAAGATGATGACCCCAGGAAGGTGAACATCACATAAAAAAAAGGTCAAAGAGATGTAGAAAGACCAGGAGTGGAACTACCTTTCATTGGGAAGCCCATTAAAATCAATAAAGTCAATATTGGGATAGAGAAGACACCGAAGCTTGCCAATGTTGGAGACTACTGGGATGCTGCTACTATTGACAAAATCACAGAATTGTTGCATGAATATCATGACCTATTTCCAACTAAGTTTACTTAAATGAAGGGCATTAAAGGGCCCATGGGTCAGATGAAAATTCCCTTAAAGCCCGATGCAAGGCCAGTCAAACAGAGACCCTATAGATTGAATCCCAAATATAAGGACAAATTCAAGTTTGAGCTTGATAGAATGATGGAAGAAGGAATCATAGAACCTGTCGAAGAGTCAGAGTGGATCAGCCCTATGGTGGTCCAAGACAAGAAAACTAGAGAGATCAGTATTTGTGTAGACTTGAGGAAGCTGAATGATGCATTCTTACATGATCCCTTCCCTACACCATTCATTGACGAAGTGATAGACAATGTTGGAGGACAGGAGGTTTACTCCTTCACAGATAGATTTTCAGGGTATCATCAAATCAGGATTGCCAAGGAAGATCGCCACAAGACCATGTTTGCAACAAAATGGGGATCTTATCAGTACACAGTGATGCCCTTTGGACTGAAGAATGAACCAACCATATTTTCTAGGGTGGTGGTTGAAGCATTGAAAGATTTTTTACATAAATTTTTAGAGGCATATTTTGATGATTGGACTGTGTTTAGTTTATTAAAAGATCAGATTGAATGTCTAAGACTAATGCTGGATAAATGTAGGTAATTCTATATTTCCCTGAACCTGAAGAAGTGCATCTTTTTATCCCCTTTTGGAGTTTTTCTAGGACACATTGTATGCAAGCAGGGGTTGTTGGTAGATCCCTACAAGATTTATATTATTGTTGATCTACCTCCCCCTACATTAGTGAGACAACTGCACACTACGCTAGGACATACAAGATATTATAGGAAGTTCATCAAAGGGTATGCACAGATAACAATGCCCATGGAGAAGCTGTTAAAGAAAGATTTTCATTTTCAATGGACAAATGAATGCCAACAGAGCTTCGACACAATGAAACAGAAGATGGTTATTATGCCAATATTGAGTTTCCCAGATTGGAGCAAAGAATTTCATTTCCATGTCAATGCCTCATCCATTTCATTAGGAGCTGTGTTAGAACAACTAGGAGTAAGAGATATCGACCACCCTCTAGCCTTTGCTAACACGAAATTATCTACAGTTGAGATAAATTACACTGCCACTGAGAGAGAAGGACTAGCTATGGTGTATGCACTTCAGAAATTTAGACACTATTTGCTGGGAGGACATTTTAAGATGTTCACTGACCACTTTGCACTAAAATACCTGGTCAAAAAGCCAGTGTTGTGGGGGAGAATCTGCATATGGTTGTTTTTATTTCAAGAATATGATTTTGAAATTATGGTCAAGCCAGGAAGGATGAATAAGGGACCTGACCACCTATCTAGGTTAGAACATGGGGAAGAACCGACTAGCTTGGAGGATACACTACCGGATGCACAATTGCTAGCCATTAGAAGAGTGGACAACCACTTCACAGAGATAGTACAATTCCCGTCTACAGGAATGGTGCCAAGTGATTATACAATTATCCAGAAGAAACAACTGGTAGTGCATGCTACAGACTTTTCACTAATAGTTGGACAACTATACAAGATGGGACATGATGAGATACTAAGGAGATGTGTTATGGAGGTAGATCGACCATTGATCCTTGCATAATCTCATGAGGGCATTGCAGGAGGGAACTACACAGGGAAAGCAACATCACAAAAGATTCTTAGAGCTGGCCTTTGGTGGCCTACTCTACACAAAGATGCTAAGGCATATCACAAAGCCTGCAATGTATGCCAATGAGTTGGGAAACCATCCAGGAGGGATGAGATGTCGTTAGCACCACAGATAACCTTACAATCCTTTGATAAATGGGCCATTGACTTCATGGGATCTATCAACCCACCAAGAAAGCACACAGGAGCAAGATACATAATCACTACAATAGAGTACTTGACCAGATGGGTAGAAGCAAGAGAAGTCAAGGACTGTAGTGAAACTACAGCTGCACAATTTATCTGTGAGGATATCATAACCAGGTCTGGATGTCTGAAAATATTGATGAGAGATAAAGGTATTCATTTTATTAACAAGATTATTGAAGCTTTGACACAAGAGTTTGAAGTACATCATCAGAAGAGCACACCATACCATCCACAAGTGAACGGGACGATTGAATCCTTTAATAAGATCTTGGAGACAACCCTGATGAAGATATGCAATGTGAACAGGGATGACTTGGATTTGAGAGTACCAATAGTGTAATGGTCCTATAGAACCACTTGCAAGAAGCTGACCATGAAAACCCCCTTTAAGTTGGTCTATGGTCTTGAAGCAATTTTACCGATGGAGTATTTGGTTCCTAGTCTGAGAATTGCAACCTTTATAGACATGGATGACACCGACGATGTGCAAGAGAGGCTTGAGCAGTTGGTAGAACTCGAAGAAGATATATTTATTGTAGGATTTCACCAGTAGGTTCAGAAGGAAAGAGAAAAGGCCTACCATGATAGGCACATCAAGAAGAAAGCCTTCAAGCAGGGAGACCTGGTGTTGGTCTATGAAAGTAAGTTTCTAAAGCATCCAGGGAAGTTTAGAACACATTAGTTAGGGCCATTTGAAGTTGTATATGTTACAGAAGGAGGAGCCACGCAATTGAAGACATTGAATGAGGAATGGAAGGAAGGCCTAGTGAATGGGAACAAGTTGAAATTGTACTATGACAACCAACTACCTCACAGCTCTCGTTAAAAATAATAGATGAAGGATCTAGGTACTAGGTGCAGTTGAAACTGGGTACCAGACAGATAAAAGACAGTCTGCACAAGGAGGGAAGGAAGGAGGGAATAATAGAGCAGATGCACAGGCTGCGCTGTGCAGTCTGAAGTCAAATTAACATAGAAGGATCAGATCTAAAGTGCCTCTGGATGAGTCATAGGTGAGTGTTGGGAGCCTATTATCCCATGGTTATGGAAGAAAGAGAAGATCAAGGAAGAAAAGGAAAAATGCAAACTACACAGGAGACACAGTGATTGCTATTGGGTCGAAGTGAGAAGAAGAGAAGAAAAGATGGACTGAAGTCTGATAAATCAAGTCATTCGACGAGGAGATCGAGGATGATAGATCAACAAGGAAGAAGGATCGTGGACAACTCAACAAGCAGAAAAATCCATTGTTGGATCTTTGGATCACTGCACGAGAAGGAAGGAAAGACAGGATGGCGAAGCCCTGAAAACATGGGTCAAGTTGACCTAGGGTTTTTGCATTTAAGGTTTTGGACACCTAGGTTTTAGCCTACAGTTGTCGATGAGTTATTGTAATGTATAAATAAAGGTCAAGAGGACCTAGGATTAGGTTGTTGTTGTTATTGTTGGCTCTCATTCTAGTCTTGTTATTAGCATGAGTGATTATTATTGTGAGGGAGAGAAGTGCTAAGTGTAAGAGCCTTTTGGTATTGTAAGATCTTCAGCTGGGTGCGAAGATCAACCCTGCAGCTGGGTGCGTAGGGAAGGGAGAGATAAAGAGGAGAAGAGAGAAGGTCTGCTAGCTAAGAGCCTAGACAAGAACTATATGCTTTCATCTTAATAAATTAAAAAGAATAGTTCTGTGGATGTAGCCCTAGAGAGAGGGTGAACCACGTACATCTTGTGTTGTGTGTGATTGGTTCTATATTCTTTATCATTGATATGTTGTTATTGTGATATTATGTTAGATCTGGTATACAATTTGCACAGTAGGCTAAAGAAAGATAAAGAATATTAGGTTGTTGTGTTTTGTTGTTGTGAATCCAACCTACATTTCCTCTGGTTGTAGACATCTGTGTCCTGCAACCCCCTATATCTACTTCAAGTGATACTGCATCTGCTTCGCAGGTTTTGTCGAAAGGGCTAGTAGTGGTCCTGTTGGTGCGTTCTTGAGCATTGAAACCTGGGTCTACCCCTGTGCCAACAATCATCATTTTGGAAACAGCTGCTAAAGTCTACAGTCACCCGCCACATGCACGTACCAGCAAACGATCGCGTGAAAGAAATCAAGTTCGTTACAGTGGGTTGTAGGAGTCTGACAAAGCACTTGATCATCCAAATACCCTATCAAAGGAAAATCATTGACACATCACCCTCTAACGATGAGATCTTGTGGATGATCGAACCATCGTTGCTAAGACAAGCGGTTATGGGACCGAGTACAGTTAGTTCCTATTTTTAGTAAAGTGCCATATGAAGAGTCATCTAGCAGAGAATAGTTAGAACCTAATTTCTAGGGATAGTAGTTAGAGCACAGGGTAGCCGAAACGACACACCCTTTCCAATATATTTTGTCCTTTCAATGTAAGCCATGTTGGTTGGAAAAATAGTGTAGACAATGACTATTGAATGTAGCTTTTGAATTCGAATGAAACTTAATGCAAAGGTCCTGAAGCTTTGATGAAAAGATTCTAACTGTAGCAGTTTGATGTATTGTACTCTCTCTTTGCATACATTCTTTCCTATGTTCTTTATATTCATATCTATATTTTGTCTAAATCGAAACGTGATTTTGAATCTACAATTCACTGCACAATGCTCTAGATTCACACCATTTAGATGATTGTGCTTCTTCTAAGTGAAATCTGAATTCATCCTCAGCGGTTCTCCGAGTTGCTTCATGTTTTTTTCTCCCACCACACAATGATTTTTAACTGAATAATGTTGCTTACTTAGCCTTTATCCTCTCAATTTCAGTCACTAAGTCATTTATTTCTATCATTTTCTTAAATTGACTTCATAGCCCAAGGTCTTTCTTTCTTTTTCCAATAGAGCCATAAATATTGTATAAAAGTGTTAAATCTAGCTGATAGATTAAATCCATATCCTGTACAGATACGAATTCTCCAGAGAGAGCCCTCTCCAGGTCAGAAAGGCTAGTTTCTGACCTCAAAGCTAGTTTGTAGGTTGCCTCTGTCATTCATTTTCTCAGCTGAATGAAGTTTATAGAGTGCTAACAGTTTCCATGGCATCCAATCTTGCTCTGAGTTCTCGCATCTCCCTTTCCATAGTTCTATTTGCTACAAGTGGCTCTGCACGTCTCCTAGGTGGCATTGTGTTAATGTATCTAATACCACTAGATGATATCAACCTACTTCTTTGTCTCCTCTCTATATAGAATTCAGTTCTACGAGCTCTAATACCACTTCTGATACACGCCCCCCTTCCCTCCTGGGGATTCTACGACCTCCCAGTAATGGATATTCAAACTCTTTGAACCGAATTGGTTCTTCGGGCCTTCAACAAACCCTGAAAAATTAATACACACAAGTCCCTCTGATGTTACCTGCAGTTCTAGGTTACCTGCGACGCTACTCTTCGGTTCTTTGGCAACACCAACCTTTCGAGTGCTATCCCCATGCTAGACTCTTTCTCTTATGTGACCATAGGCTATAACCTTGGGCCTGATGGTCCAGCTCTACTTCAGGTTTCACGACTTCGCGAATATTTCACCCACTCCACACTCAACTCTTCCAGACCTATATCTCCTAGATTTTCTAATCTGCTGCCATGTGTCTCCTCGCAGCCAACGGTTAATATTCTCCTCGCGACTTTGCAACTTCGTGACTTCGACGATCCCTCTTCACAAACACTTTAAACAGTCTGAAATCTGAAATGTTGAATTTCTTCATGGCTAACCTCTGTGCAACTTCCCCCAGATATGACGATTTGGAATAATCCCAATCCCTCCTGGATGGATATTGCTCATTAATTATGGGAAACCTTAAAGGACTCATCCCTTTGAAGATTTCTCATCTCTCTCCCTCCTGAGCTTGTTCTCTTGAAATTTTGCCTCCTCAAAGTGATCTCTTCGACACTTAGTCGAGTTTCCTCCTATGCACACCTTGTAACATTTATTCCTCCACAAATTTAGTTTTGTGTGTACGACTTTCACTACTCCTCCTGAGCTTCAGAATCCAAATATTTTGTCGCACACTCCTTGCGGACAAACTTCCTTCAATCTTGATTTTGAAGGATGACTGTGCACTCCTTGCAACGGTTCTTCCACACTCTAATGTTCTCGATGAACAATAAGAAATTGAGTGAGGCTTCTCCTACCTGCACTCTCAAACTATCTCTGCTGAACTTTCTGAGTCAAAATGGACTCTGTCACCCACACCTTGCAGACACTATGCGCTCTTTGCACACATATGTTTCACGTTATCTCTTATGAGCTTATGAGTCGAAATAGATTGTGTCAACGCACACCTTGTGGACACTATGCACACTTGCACTTGCCCTTAGAAGAGAAACAAATGAAACTTATCTAAATCTTCACAGATTCATACATTCAACCATGTAAATTCATTCATAAAAACAAGAACAACAGAGAATTGTAAATAAACATAAAGTCTACCATTCATTCGTTCATATAAACACAACAATACCAACATTTGGGACAATGTTCCTCTATTATATTCATTCAACTGAAATATACATGTGCTCATACACTCTGATAAGATTCAACAACTTCTACATCATACTATTAGCAGCCTATACAATAGATTCAACGACCTCTCAACTCTCAGCTACAATGGCAACAACTATCAATAACTACAGTGCCAACAACCTCTTCTAGGAAACAATACAAATATTTATACAAGAGGGGATCTTCGAGCCTTTCCCTCCAACTACTCTAGAGCTATCCTATTGAATTAAACGCTTTCAACTACTTAGGATTTATTACAATAAATTTTTGTGATAGATAGATAAGATCGAACACATCAAATTTGTAATGCATGTGGACTCATTAAAAGAAAATGCATTCTCTAATGATCTCATGTGATCATCCAACTCCAAAACATTAAATAGGTTCTTTAATTACAATCCTTTCAAAATATTTGCATGATACGCCTTCTTTAAAATTTAAAAATTCTCTTCAAAATGCGTGTTAGGTGCTTAGCTGTCCTCCACTCATGCTTTGCTAGCGATGCTCCTACATCATAGTTTATGTTATAATTTCCATTGAAATAAAGTGATCCTACACTAGGCATAATCCCATAATCCCTAAATGTCATGTACCTATAATGGAACAACTAGTTCTCTACCTAGGGGGTATGAACAATAATTGTTATGTATGTGATCTCCTAATTGTGCCAATGTTCCTATCAAGCAAATAAAAACATTTAACATAAGCCATGAATTAATGCTCCAATATCTATTCAATTGTAATGCATTGGTCATCCCATTGACATTGACATCAAATGCATTGCAAAAGCATCTTTGTTATCTAACCAGAGAGAGATCAATAGTGATAAATCATAGATGCCAAAATAAGAATAAAAATAATTCACAAATTTGTTGGACATAGAAATTTCATAAAACATTTTTGGGAAAAGCCAAGGATGGATTTTGACATAAGTATCTCAATTTTTGAAGGGACTTATCCAACAAGGAAGTAAAATGGCTCTCAAGGAGTATCAATTCAAATCACTCTTTCCAGTGAATAAATAAAAAACACCATTGTAAGAGAAACATTGATAAAACCATATACACGGGTGCATGGAAGAATCAATATAGGGACAACCAATCAAAATCCATCCAGTTCCAAAAGAATATAAAAGAATGTCCATGACTGGATTAAACAACAATTTGAAGTTTGTGGTACAATTTTTTTTATCACTTGAACTATGTGTATTTCTTACCACGACAATGAGGATACATCTATTGGCTAGTTTTTTCCCATTGGGATTGAATGCATATAGGGAATTCAATGGCATTGAACAAGTTATAGAATTTTTGTTAGTTGACATCACCTATAAAAGATGGTTTTAGTCATTCATGTACAAAGGACTGTCCTGGCATCTCAAATCCAACAAAAAATAATCCCTTCTCATACCTCAAGAGTAGAAGTAAGATTTAAAGCAGAGAAACATAGCCAATTATTGTGTGCCCACTTGGTGATGGGAAATAGAGAAACCAACTTAGGATCCTAATATTTATTGCCATTGTTAGCTAGTTTTTGTGTGCAGGCTACACCGAGGACAAAGATCTTTGTACAAGATAGAGAAATAAAGATCAAAAGATAATTTCCATAGAGGATCTGTTATTGGTGAAGTGAGTGGGATACGAGTCCCTTGTTTATGGATAAAAATAGGAAAATTAAGTATGAATCTAGTAAATATTAATCCCAATTAGCAACATTCATGCATCAATCAATTTTAAAAGAATGAGTTCCAAAGAAGTAGTGCCTAGATGAAGAGTATTTCTCGAAAATTTTAAATAAAATGAGGGGGTCCCTAAGACGAATTACTTGGGCCATGTTGAGGCATCAATAAATGGTGACACACTGGGTGGACCATGTATCTTTGAAACACATTGTCAAAATTGTTGGAGAAACCAAGGAGGAGACTTAGCCATATTCTGATAGATACCTTACTCCCCATAGCGGGTCCCATAGAGACTATGTTCAATGATGAAATCTTAGACTAACTTGATTCCTAGCTAAAATAACTTATCAGTTGAAATGAAGGGTGAAAGTAATGAATTTTATTGTTTAAATCATGATCTTAGATTTTGGGTTGAAGAAATGATCATGTGGCCTATTTAGATAAGGGGTTTCAAGATTCCTCAAGGTAATATGTTCTAATTCTTCTAATGTTTCTCTGCTTCCCACAAGCGTCCACATACTTGGCAAAGTCACCTAGGTATTAAAAACCTTGATCTAATGCTAGTGAGTGTCCATATCCCTACGAAGATATCTACATTTCACCATGGCCCAATTTAAATTAAACTTCCTTTTCCATCCTTCCTTTTAAAAAATTTCTTTAGTAATTTGGTGGATGAGGAAAGAATAAACTCTTTCAATAAATTGAGGATGATACTTGTTTATGAGAATCGGTTGATCATGCCTAGGTGATAAAGATATCCCTTTAACATTATATGTTTGGCTTGTCCCCTTCCATATAATCAATAGTGGAACCCTTTATGAAACTGGTTCATTGTCTAACAACTTGAGTTTCGAAGTCATTGGGGAGTCAGTTACCTAGAAATTTCTAAGACACACCATTGATATAAGTATTTCAAATAATCTACACAAGTTTTGCTTGAAGTTTATTCTACCCAGGTTATGGAAAAGTAGTGCATAGTGATTTTACATGACTTATTGTGTGCACCATAAGTTAAAGAACCTCATCAAAAAACCATAATCAAGAGGTTTAAGTTAATAAATGGGACATGCAAGCCAAACTTGATGAAATCCATAAGTTTGAACATAATCTTGATGTTAAACTCCGATGCAAATTCTAAGTGGTGAAATCAACTACAAAATCAAAAGAAAAAAATATTTCAAGGAAAAAAAATATTCTAGAAAGCACACCACTTATCCTTGAGGAACAAAAAACATTCCAATCAAGAACTTGAATTTAAATTCATATGACAATGGTAATATGTAAACTCGGCCGCAAATGAAATTCTTTCAAGACAAGAAAATGAACAAACAAGCTTCAAGCAAAGAAAATACTCTAAAAACAATTCATCCTTGAAAACGAAAAAACAAGCTTCAAGCAAAGAAAATACACTAAAAACAAAAGAAAAACATGTGCACCATTCATCGACAATCATGTATCGTAGTGAGATCAACTTATTAATGAAAATCCTTGAAAAAATATTATCTTTGTGCAATATTTTAGATGCATGCCCATTTAGCAAAGCTTCAATGGTTGGCTGAAATATCACTATTTTCAATGCTTCTAGTTTAACTTTCGAATCTCTAGCAGAATTATGCATATGAATAGATTTATTTCATACAGTTATCAAATATATATTTCATGTTCAATATATTCATTTACTCCTCAAGGGTAGCTTGTACACATCCACCCTTCTTTTTGCACCAATATTTTGGATGGGGAAAAATGCCTCTTTGTCAACAATAGGGGTTTACCCCAAAATTATCAATTAGACTCCTCACAATTTTGAATAGGGAACCCATGTGGATTCTAGATCGATAGCCATTATTGATGTAGGGTTTTATTGGTTGTGTCCTTATCCACCGTTTACTTTTTTAAATTGAAATAAATGAAAATGAAGCTAAACTAATATGAAAAATGTAGAATGTGAATGCAAATGAAAGTGCTCAATCTTATCTAATAGAATAAGAGAAGCATAAAATCCAATGAAGTCAATACAAAAATACCTTGAAAATAGTTCACATGATTAACATTACATAAACTCCACATCCCAATCAATGATGAGGATGACCAAAAATCAAAACCGAAAGTGATAGTTCCATACCTAAATTAGAAAAAATACCATAACAAGAGAGAGAAAGAATAAATACCAAAAATTAGAGAAATCTACAACAATAAATTACCTATTCCTATAGCCTTCTAGTGTACCTATTAATAAGAATAACACTCAATACTTGAATCATAGGTACAACATACATATCTAGTAGAAAAATCAGTGAGTAATGGCTTCTCTCATTAAGAAATAAAAGATAACTTACAACAAAAGAAAAAAACCAATAGTAGCTTCCATTCCCAACAAGATAGTCTCTATTCAAAAGGAAAAAAGACCTAGTTTCCTTTGATTTTGAATTATATTTATAGCATTTATCTCCATAACTTCCCTCCCTTTTATTTTAAATGTTTCTTACGTATTGTGGGGGATCTATTTTATATTTCATTCTTTCCCTAAGGGAAACTTCATTATACTAAAATATTCTTATATAATATTTCTTTTCAAATCCATCCCTTTACCATGGATCATTTTTTTTACAAGAATTTTTCGAAGACTTAAAGGATTAAGGGATAGATTTTACCATTGTCATTATCTTGAGCAGTGGTGGGATCACATTTTTTTATTCTAGATTTGATGTCATATTTGTAAAAATTATTCATTATTACATGGCTTTGGTTGTTTTAATCCTAGCATTGTAAAATCTCTTATCTTCTGTCATTGTCAACACGGTTACCAACTTGACGAGAACTCTCTAGAGTTCTCATTTTTTTAGAGGTCACATTAACTGGCTAATTTTATCCTCATTTCAAAAATTTGTGCTAATAGTAGCACCCTTTTTTGGGGGGTTAAAATTACCACCTTTTACAACCATCGCTTTAACAACATCATAATGTTGTCAACAAAAACCTTAAAATCAAACCCTAAATTGAAAAGTGATGCTAACAATAGCACCATTTTTTATTTTTAAGGTTTAAACTACTTTTTCTTTGAAACCTCCATACTTGACAACTAGTGCCCTTGCAACCAAAACCTTAAAATCAACCCCCAAATTAAAAAGTGGTGCTCCCAGTAGTAGCCCCCTAATGAATAAAATTTCAAGTTTTTTGAAAATATCACCTTGATAATTAGTTCACTTGGAACCAAATTCTTAATATGAACACCCGAATCGAAAAGTGGTACTATCAATAACACCCTCTTTTTCTTTTCTGACTTAAAATTGTAACATTTTAGAAACCATGATTCAAAATCCCAATGTTGTTGCAAAAAAAATCATAAAAAATGAAAAAAATGAAAAAAAAAGGAAAAAACTAAAAAAAAAACACATTTTTTTAAAATGAATTTAAAAAAATAACAAATAAAAAAGATAGATAGAAAAAAAAGACTATTTCTTTAGAAGGAAAAGAGAGAAAATTTTAAAAAATGAAAAATAAAC
>JZKD02S0389495.1:809987-822830 GCA_000966675.3 Picea glauca | reverse complement strand
AAAAAAAAAAACATGACAAAGGAACTCATGAGTTTGGGGAGAGGGGCAATGCTAGGAATTTCCCCAAACCCCAAACTCATGAGTTCCCCCATCATGAGTTCCCCCACCCTGAGGCCACATCCAAAGCCACCACTCTTGAGGGGAGATGCCTGACATCATCTCATGTCCTCCCACACCCTCTCCCCCCTCTCCTAAAAAATGGAACTCACGAGCTCCTTTGTCATGTTTTGTTATTTTTTTGTTTTTTGATATTAATGTTTTTTATTTCCCTTTTTTTTTAAATTATTCCTTTTTTTCTTTCTTTTATTAAAAAATGTTTTATTTATAATTTACAATTCTTATTTTTTAATTTTTAATTTAAAATAAATTTATGTGTTTTTTTTCATTTTGGGTTTTTCCCCTATTTTTTGTTTTCTTCTTACTTTTTTCTTTTTTTTTTCTTTTTTATGATGATGTCTGCAACAATACTGGGATTTTGGTCCATGTTTCTAAATTGTTACAGTTATAAGCTTGAAAAAAAAGAGGGTGCTATTGAAATCTCTTCTTTTCAATTTAGAGGTTGTTCTTAAGATTTGGGTTTAAAGGGAGCTAGATTTCAAGGCCACGATTTCCAAAAAAAATTGCAATTTTATCCCTAAAAGAATGGGGGATGCTACTAAGAGTGTTGGACAGTTGGTTGTCATTGATGTCAACCCTTGGAAAGTGATCTTGGATATTGATGTCAACCCTTGGAGAAATATGGAAGCCCCAAACATATGGATGATATCGTTGGACAATTGGTTATCATTTGTATGATCGAGATTGATTTTGAGTTAGTTGATGTCAGCATATGTGATGGATACATTTGATGAAGTCTACGTGAAGCCCCGAATGTGTGTTTATGGTACCCAAATTGGAATAAGGTTTTTAGACATGAATGATAGTGTAAATGTAGGTAAGATACTCATAGATGGATAGTGCTTGTCATGTCATTTCCAGTAATATGTGGAACAACACATTGTTCCTCACGGTCAGGGAGATACAAATTTGTGAAGTTGGAAGCCCCAAAGAATGGTCAAGAAGCCCCTAGTTGGTTACAAGTATTTAATGAAAGGGTAAAGTGGTTGTAACAATAAAGTTTAAGAAGCCCTAAAGTTAAGGAAAGAGATCCTAAAGTTAAGGAAATAGGTTACTTAGAAAAAGTATAAAAACACCTCAAGAAGTCTCTCATAAGCAAATGATTTATACACACAAGTTCATTGAATATCTATATAAGTGATCAAGTGATTCTTTTCTGAGGTAACCGAGGATATCTGAGGCATTTTTAAGAGGGAATATGAATCCAAACATTTCTAAATTGCAAGGGAGGATGAAGTCTTATGAGGATGTGTTCTAAGGTATGTTTTTTTTTTGTTTGCTAGTTTGTCCGTGACCTGTGGGACTAGCTTGTGCCTTGAGAAACCGTGACTCAGGGGAATCTAAGCCGTCAAAATCAAAATGGGATTGCACTTGGACTGAGCTGCAACAACCCTTAACATGGCTGGATTTTTTGTCCCCGTAGGTTTTGAACCAGTGACTTAACATCACGGAGTGCCTTAACAACATACTCTGTCGCCGACTGTCCTACACCTCGGGGACATGTTCTAAGGTATGTTATTTACAAGTCATATTACCATTTTTAATATAAAGTTTTTTTTAGAATGATTCAGATAGTGAAAACTAGAGGATATTGAGATGACAGATCAAGGTACCTTTGGTAGCAATATCATCTTTTGGGTCATTGTATTTTTGGATATACACTCTATGGAAGATAGGGTTTTTGGCTAGTCCTGGAACTAGTCTCAAACAAGAGTTCCAGGTAAAAAGGTCATACATTATTCATAGAAGATCCAAATTTAGTGAGACAAAATTCATTGGATATATTACAGTCCATATTATGTGGTGTACAATTTCTGGATCCATATCTCAAATATTCCTCTTGTGGCATGTTATACAAGTTATCTCTCTAGAATAAGACATAATTCAACAAGGTATGCCATTTTTGATATAACTCCTTTTCTAGGAGGTTCCAAGCAGTGAAACCTAGAGGAATTGTAGAGAATATATTGAAGAATATTGTATCAATTATTTCATACCTTTATTCATTACAGGTACAGAGTTATGTTTGATGAAAGTTAGGGTTTGTGACTAATCCAAAGCTAGTCCCATGAGGTTAAGGTAAAGTTTTATGAAGATGTTATTCTCTTGTTTTTTAAGTTGATAAAGGTATGTAGGTCTGTGATCACATAGACTAGGTCCGTTATAGATTTATAGGTATGTTTATACGCATGTTTTGAGGGTTATATGTTGATGATTTTATGGTGTATGGCATGATTATGAGTGATATGGTATATGGTTGAGGCACATGGTTTGAGGAGCATCTTGGATATTGGGCACATTGTTTGAGATACATTTTGGTATATGTATGAGAAACTTGTTTGTGATATATATACATGCTTGGTACATATTTGAAACATATTCTTGGAATATGGTTGAGGCATTTCATTGATGATATATTATGGTATTTGGTATATGACATGGTATATGGTTGAGACAAATTTAATGGTATATGACATATGGTACATGATTTATGGATTGATGCATGATTGATACATGATATGGAACATGATTGCCACTTGGTATGGTACATGATTTGGTGCATTATTGATGCATGTGTTATGTTTTAGGTTGATGTACATGGTTGATGTGCATGGTTGGCACATGGTTGAGGTATAGGTTGATGCATAGTTGATGCATGGTTGAGACACATATCTTGTGATGGTATGTGGTGATATTACTTCATGATTGGTAGAGACATGTGTTGGTGATCTTGAGCATATGGTTTGAGATATGCTATCGGTGATCTTGTTATGAGGTGCATGCAGATGAGAGTGGGTATGGTTTCATGGATGAGACAATGGAAATTTTCATAGGTTGATGTCATAATGGCAGTGAAAGTGATAGTGACAGTGGCAGTGATAGTGAAAGTGACATAGTTTGTGGAAGTGATAGTGGTAGAGTCTGTGACAATTGGTCTACACTTATATTTTAGGGTGGAAAGATGGGGCAAGGAAAGGGGGTTGTATCCTCCTTTCAGTTGGAACCGAAGAATCAGGGAGTTGGAGCTTCCTTCTGGTTGGAGGCTAAGAACTAGGTGGTTGTATCCACCTTCTAGTTGGAGTCAGAGAACTCAGGGGGTTGTATCCTCCTTTTGGTTGGAGCCAGAGAATTCAAGGAGTTGCAGCTTCCTTCAGGTTGGAGCCCGAGAATAGGGGGTTGGAGCCTCCTTTGAGATACATCTAGAGAATTTGGAAGTTGGTGCTTCCTATGAATGGATTCTCGATATATATAAGAAAGAATTCCATGGTTTTCTCCCATTTGGATTTCCACGTAAATATTGGTGTACTGTGTATTTGATGTGATGTTGTTTATGATTATATGATCATGATATATTGAATGAAATCATAGATGATACATTGATGATAAAATGTTAAACATTGTTGATAAAGTGAAAGATTATATACTGTGGTTAAAAGTGGTATAAAGTCCCCATATTGATTCATCCCCACCCCCCTCTTATCATTCCAACAATTGGTATCAAAGCAGGTTCCTTCAGGAAATAGTTTAACCACTAGAATGTATATCATGGAGTGTAGTATGAATGGAGCATCAATGCTCAATGGTTAGAATGGTGTGAAGTATGAAATTTGGAGTATCAAGATGAAGGTATTTTTAGAGGTACAAAGGTATGATATTTGGAACATAGTTGTTATAGGATACACTTCTACAAAGAAAACACCAATGATTGCAGCCAAGATTAAGGAATTGAAGAAGAATAACAAAATAGCAATGGATTTCATCATGGAAGGATTACCTGATTCAATAAAGGACAAAGTGAGAAAATGTTCATCAACTAAAGAACTATGGGATAAGCTACATAATATCTATTATTATCACATAACAGAGTCATATATTTATAAAGAATATTCATATACATAACAAGAGGTAAGATGCTCAACATGTCAGAAATTTTCAGAAGAAGAAGAATGCAAAGTCAACAAAGGTGTGTATTTTTTCTTTAATTGTGAAGAAGTAGGATAGCTTGAAATTAAATGCCCTTATTTGAATATTGAAAGTAATGAGACAAATAATCCCAATGAAATAGAATACAATATTGATATTGAAAAGAAAAAGAATCATGAAGAAGAATTAGTCAACGAGAAAGAGAACTGAAGATGAAATAATCACATTGAAAATCCAACTTGAGGAAGCAAAGAGAATAGAAGAAGTCATGAATATTTCGATGATGAAGAAGGAAGTAGAGGTTGAGAATCTTGAAGAAGAAGTTGTCACATTGAGATTCAAAATCCTCAAGCTCAGCCAGAACGTTAAAGAGAGAGAAACATCCACATCATCCATAGAGAATGTTGAAATGAAAAAACGTCAGATTGCCAGAAAAGAGGAATGATGAGAAGCCAAAGACTTATGTAGAAGTCATTAAAAGTTTGATGAAGAAGGAAGAATGCAAGCCCTTGAAGAATAACATTCCAGAAGTGCAAAAGACTCAAGAAGAAGACTAAATAAGAAGATACTCCACGTTCAAGACACAAACAAACCTCAATCATGATCATGATCAACCAAGGTAGGAATTTAGAAGGACTACACCACAAATAAGATCATTCACTCCCATGTATGTAAATTTATTTTATGGTAATTGTTTTTATTTTACTAACATTGGACATAAGGTTGAATATTGCAGGGCTTATGGAAGAAATGTTCAATCAAGAAATGCTTATGTGGCCCCACATAACATTGAATGTTACAAATTCCATAACTATGGACACATAGCTCGTGATTGTAAAAGCATGATGGAAACTTATATGAAAGAGAAAACTGATATCATATATAAGAACGTATGGAAAAGAAAAAAAAAATAGGTGAATAAAGAATAGGTCCCATAGATCACAGGATTTGCAGTAGTGAAAGAAAGAAAGGAAGAGCAGGTGAATAAAGAATAGGCCCAAGAGATTTTACTTTTAGAAATTGTAGTGCAAGATCAATCCACAGGAAGAAAGAAAGAAGTCATAGTTCTTAAAGATGACAAGTCTACAGATGAAGAGGAATACTACTCTTCATTAGAGCGAGTATTTTTATGAGCCATGTGGCTTGGAGACTTCTAGCAAATATGCATGTTGAACAGGGAAAGTCCATGTAGTAAACACTACATATCAAAGAACTATATTTCGAGCAGTATGAAGTGTTTGTAGATACAAATTCAGAGCAATCAGATAGAAGAAGTACAAAATGACAGATTGATCGATTGAGAAAGTAGTGTTCCCACACAAGTATCAGTTAGCAGTGGCACATGAAGAAATTTATTATTATATTTAGGCAGGGACATATTTAGTACAAGTCATTTTAGACATGTAGAGTTTGGTTTGAAATGGACACATTTGATATGTGATGATCATTTGCAACTATATAATATGTAGCAGATACATTTCATATGTGATGATCAGTTGCATCTGTATAGTACAATGACAGATGGGTCAACATTGTGGACAATTGAGTGGCAAGGTTATGAACAGTTTGTGACATATGGACAAAGATGGATTCATGAGATGCTTAGTAGGTACATGAAACGTGGGTTAGATGCATAGTAACATATTTACAATTGGACTCAATGGAATCAATTAGAATCAGTTGGTCATAGAAAGGCAAGCAGTGAAAGACACAATAGAACAGGGAAAGAGAAACCCTCAACATAAGCTATATCATTAGAAGGACATTGTTGAACAATATGGTCAAGTGAAAATAACAAGTAAATGAAGAAATCAAATTTTGAATGGCTTATATATATTCCAGTGAAATTCAAGAGGAAGCCCCAATGGAAAATAAACAACATTGGAAGAGAGGAAAGGAAACATGTACAGGTAGCCCTACATCGATCTACACAACATCATGCAGAGAATTCAAGTCATCAGAGAGAGAGATCCTGAAAGGAATATTAGTATCATACATATAGGGAGACATACCCACAGGGGAAGATATTCTTTTTCCCATGATTATTTAGAGTAGGTACAATATCAAGTGGAGACATATCAACAAGGGGAGTTAACCTTTGGTCAAAGATGAAGAGAAAGAACAGAGGCATGAAGACAGGGGGAGCAACCCCAAGGAGAGATACCCTTTTTGAATGATGTCAAAGGGGGATATATAGAAACATTGATGAGGAGCAATGATCACAATGGAAGCATGAGAATGAGTGTTTCCATGTCTAATTATTGCCATCAATGTTGGTGTTTCCATCAATGCCAAAGGGGGATATTGTTGGACAACTGGTTTGGAAAATTGGTTGTCATTGATGTCAAACCTTGGAGAGTGATATTGGATATTGACTTAAACCCTTCGAGATTGATTTCAACCCTTGGAGAAGTTAGGAATCCCCAGAGTTGTGGATGATATCATTGGACAAATGGTTATCATTTGTTTGATTGAGATTGATTGTGAGTTAGTTGATATCAACATATGTGATGGATACATTTGATGAAATCTACATGAATCCCTAGAGGTTTTTTTATGGTACTCAAAGTTGAATGAGGTTTTTATACTTGAAGGATAGTGTAAATGAAGGTAAGATACACATACATGGATAGTACTCATCGTGTTGTTTTTGATGATATGTGGAACACCATGTGGTTCCTCATGGTTAGGGAGATACGACTTTGTGAAGTTGGAACCCTTGAAGGATGGTCAAGAAGCCCCTATTTGTTTACAAGTCTTTAATGAAACAGTAAATTGGTTGTAACAAGAAAGTTCAAGAAGCCTTAAAGTTAAGGAAAGAGGTCCTAAATTTAAGGAAAGAGGTTACTTAGAAAAAATATAAATACACCTCAAGAAGTGTCTCATAATCACATGATTTATAAACACAAGTTCATTGAATATCTATCTAAGTGATCATGTGATTCTTATCTGTGGTAACCAAGGATATCTAAGGAATTTTGTAGAGAGAATATGAAGTAAAGAAGGTTGAAATTGTAAGGGAGGATGAAGTCTTGTGAGGATGTGTTCTAAGGTATGTTATTTATAGGTCATCTTACCATTTTCTCTATAAAGTAATTTTTAGAATGATTCAGATAGAAAAAACCAAAGGATATTGATATGGCTTATCAAGGTACATGGGGTAGAAATATCATCTTCTAGGTCATTGTATTTTGGGAGATACACTTTGTGGAAGATAGGGTTTTTGGCTAGTCCTGGAACTAGTCTCAAACATGTGTTCTGGGTAAAATGGTCATAACGTCTTCATAGAATATCCCAATTCAGTGAGACTAAATTCATTGGACATAATATAGGCCTTAGTATGTGGTGTACAATTTTCAGATCCAGATATCAAATATTCCTCGCGTGGCATGCTCTACAAGTTCTCTCTCTAGAATAAGCCAGAATTCAACAATGTATGATATTTTTTATATAACTCCTTTTATGGGAGGTTCCAAGAAATGAAACTTGGAAGAATTGTAGAGATGATATTGAGTAATATTGTGTAAAATTTTCATTTATTCATTACAGGTACAATGTTATTTTTGTTGAAAGTTAGGGTTTGTGACTAATCCAAAACTAGTCCCGTGAGACTAAGGTAAAGTTTGTTGAAGATTTTGTTATCTTGTTTTTGAAGTTGAGGAAGGTCTGTTGGTCTGTGGTCACATGCACCAGGTTTTTTACATAGATACAGGTATGTTTATATGCATGTTTTGAGGGTTACATGTTGATGATGTTATGGTGTATGGCATGATTATGCGTGATATGGTATATGGTTGAGGTACATGGTTTGAGGAGAATCTTGGATATTGGGAACATTGTTTGAGATACATTTGGTATATGTATGAGGAACTTGTTTGTGATCTATATACATGCTTGGTACACATTTGGAACATATTCTTGGCATATGGTTGAGGCATTTCATTAATGAAATCTTATGGTTGAGATACATTTCATGGTATATGACATATGGTACATGATTGATGGATTAATGCATGCTTGATACATGATATGGTACATGATTGACACTTGGAATGGTACATGATTTGGTGCATGTTTGATGCACATGTTATGTTACAGGTTGATGTACATGGTTGATGTGCATGGTTGGTACATGGTTGAGGTACAAGTTGATGCATGGTTGAGACACATATCTTGTGATGGTATGTGGTGATCTTGGTGCATGCTTGGTAGAGGCATGTGTTGATGATGTTGAGAATATGGCTTGAGATATTCTCTCGGTGATCTTGGCATGGTGTGCATGCAGATGAGAGTGGATTTGGTTTTGTGGATGAGATAGTGACAGGTTGCAGAGGTTGATTTTACAATGGCATTGACAATGACAATGATAGTGACAAATTTTGTGGCAGTGAAAGTGGGAGAGTCCGTGACAATTGGTATACACTTTTATTTCAGGGAAGTAGGAAGGGGCAAGGAAAGGGGGTTGTAGCCTCCTTCCAGCTGGAGCCGAATAATCAAAGATTTGGAGCTTCCTTCAGGTTGGATCCTGAGAACTAGGTGGTTGTAGCCACCTTCTGATTGGAGCAATAGAACTCAGGGCTTTGTAGCCTAGTTCTAGTTGGAGCCAGAGAATTCAGGGAATTTTAACTTCCTTTGGGTTGGAGCCTGAGAAAAGGGAGTTGGAGCCTCCTTCCAGTTGCAGCTAGAGAATTTGGATGTTGGTGTTTCCTATGAATGAATTCTTGATATATATAAGAAAGCATTCTGTGGTTTTCTCTCATTTTTGTTTCCACGTAAATACTAGTGTACTGCGTATTTGATGTGATGTTGTTTATGATTATATGTTCATGGTGTATTGAATGCAATCATAGATGATACATTGATGATAAAATGTTGAACATTGTTGATAAAGTGGAAGATTATATATTGTGGTTAAAAGTGGTATAAAGTGCTCATACTGATTAACCCCCCCTCCTCTTATTATTCCAACAAAGAGCACCACTTTTTTATTCATAGGTTGATTTTAAGGTTTTGGCTGCAATGATATCAGTTGTCAAATCTAGAGGTTTCGAAGAAGTTGTAATTTTAAGCTAAAAAAAAGGTGTTACTGTTAGCACCACCTTTTGATTTGGGGGTTGATTTTAAGGTTTCTTTCGACAACATTACTACATTGTTAAGGCCATGGTTGAAAAATGTGGTAATTTTAACCCAGAAAAAAAAAATCTACTAACAACACCATTTATCAAAAAATGGGTTGATTTTGCTGTTTTTTGACAAAAAATATGAGTTTTTAGGGCTACAGTTCTCATTTTGAGGTCACAGTTCTCATTTAAGTCAGTAACTGTGTTTGTTACAGTTCATTTCACAAATTACACTTTTCATGAGTGGCACTTTTATTTTCTGCTATCTTCTATATCCAAAATACTAATTAGCCTTTATATCTGTAATAATGATAATGTTTGATAATAATAAAACTAAATGTACTAGCACTAATATTCAAAGTGCTTTCATCTTCTTAATGTCCTTATGGAATTAGTGTACCTCAGTGAATTTGGTTACCTGGTGATGCACAAGTTGTTCTCATACTTCAATAACCACTAACTACTTCTTCTTTGAAACCTCCAAACTTGACAATCGATACCCTTGCAACCAAAACCTTAAAATAAACCCCCAAATTGAAAAGTGGTGCTCCTAGTAGCAACACCCTTTTTTATGAAAAAAATTGCAAGTTTTTTGAAATTATGGCCTTGACCCCTTGGTATCATAATCTTAAAACCAACACATGAATAAAAAAGTGGTGCTATTAGTAGCACCATCTTTTTCTTTTTGAACTTAAAATTGTAATATTTTAGAAACCATGGTCCAAAATTATAGTGTTGTTGCAAAACAAATCTTAAAAAAATGAAATAAAAAAATAAAACCAGAAAGAAAGAAAAAAATATGATTTTTTTATTAAAAAAACTAAAAACATTTTAAATAAAAAAAAATTAAAATTAAAAACATAATTTTAAAAAAAGAAGACAAGACTAATTTTTTAATTAAAAAAAAGAAAATACTAGTTTAAAGAAAAAGAGACGAAAGGCAGGGAATAAAAAAAGAAAAAAAAATATATATATATATATATATATATATATATATAAAACATAAACATTAAAAAAAACAAATATTAAAAACCAAAACATGACAAAGAAACTCATGAATTTGGGGGAAAGGGGAGATGATGGGCATTGCTCCTCCCCTCATACTCGCGAGTTCCCCCACCTTGAGGCCACATCCTCTTGAAGGGAAAGGTGTTGTCTCCTTCAATGGCGGGATCTTGATCTTGATCGAAATATGCTATTGATGAGTTCCTTTGTCACGTTTTGTCATTTTTTATAATTTTTCCTTCAAAGAAAATTAGTCTTTTCTTTCTTTCTTTTTTAAAAATTATGTTTTATTTTTTAATTTGAATTTTTTTTTTTAAATTTATTTTGGGTTTTTTCTTTTTTTTTTTCACTTTTTATTTATATATATTTTTCATTTATTTTTCTTTTTAACAATTCTCTTTGCAATAGTATTAGGATTATGGGTCATAGTTTCTAAAATGTTACAATTTTAAGCTCGGAAAAAAGAGGGTGCTACTGAGAGCGTCACTTTTTTATTTAGGAGTTGATTTTAAGGTTTTGGCTACAATGGTATCACTTTTCAAGTTTGAAGGTTTCAAACAAGTTGTAATATCAAGCCAAAAAAATGGTCCTACTGTTAGGACCACTTTTTGATTTAGAGGTTGATTTTAAAGTTTTTTCGACAACATTAGTATGATGTTAAGACCATTTATGCAAAAGGTGGTAATTTTAACCTCGAATAAAAATATGCTATTGGCATGGGGTTTTCACTCCATGAACCTTTGACATATCACGTGCGTTAATGGACTATTAAATAATACCCTTAATTTCAACAGATATTTATAAATATCTCCCAAAATCCTTTTGTTGAAATCCCCTCCCAATACATATTTTCAATAAAAAAAACCTTTATTTTTACTAGATATCCCTTTTTATACCCCTCAATACCTATATACCCCTCAGTACCTTACACTTTCCCCCAATACCTACAATATATTGACTTTATTTTTCACAATTTTAAAACCCCCTTTATGAATGAATTTGATAAGATATTGGTCAACCAGGTGAAGCCCCTATGGCTACCAGTAGCATCATTTTTCAAAAAATAGGTTGATTTTGGTGTTTTTGAAAAAAATATAGGTTTTTAGAGATATAGTTCTCATTTTGAAGTCACAGTTCTCATTTAAGTCAGAAACTTTGTTTTTCACAGTTGATTTCAAAAATTACACTTTTCATAAGTGACACTTTTCTTTTCAACTATCTCTTACATCCAAAATACTAATTATCCTTTGTATATGTAATAACGATAATGTTTGATAATAATTTAAAAGCTAAAGGTATTAGCATGGATATTCAAAGGTATTTCATCTTCTTAATGTCCTTATAGAATTAGTGTACCTGATTGGTTGTGGTTACCTCGCAATGTACAAATTGTCCTCATGCTTCAATAACCACTAACTTATTTGAATTTTAAAATCAAACATTAAAATCTAACACCAAACAATATCAATAATTGTGTTTTATTTTCTTAATTAAATTTACAAATTAATGCAAAATATTTTTTTATTTGAAATGTTTGTCAAATTCGTTTAATTTCATATTAAAAAATATTTGGATTGTTTCATATATGACCATTTCATTAAAACTCATGTTTTCTTAGACATATATGACCATTTTATTATGGAATTAGTGTACCTTAGTGGTTGTGGTTACCTTGCGATGCACAAGTTGTCCTCATGCTTCAATAACCACCAACTTATTTGAATTGCAAAATCAAACATTAAAATCTAGCACCAAACAATATCAATAATTGTATTTTAATTTCTTAATTAAATTTACAAATTAATGAAAACTTTTAATTTCTTAATTAAATTTACAAATTAATGCAAAATAATTTTTTATTTGAATTTTTTGTTAAAATCATTTAATTTCATATCACCAAAAAATACTTGGATTATTCCATATATGACCATTTCATTCAAACTCATGTTTCCTAAACATATATGACCATTTCGTTATGGAATTAATGTACCTTACTGGTTGTGATTACCTCACGATGCACAAGTTGTCCTCGTGCTTCAATAACCACTAACTTATTTGAATTGCAAAATACATTAAAATATAGCACCAAACAATATCAATAATTGTATTTTCATTTCTTAATTAAATTTACAAATTAATCCCCCGGATGGGGTGCCATCGTGGGCCACTTGGCAGAGGGCGGAGGTAGGGGATGGCCAGCGGGGCACGGAGCCATGTGCCCGTCTCGTGCCCCACGCAGCCGTCACCCCTGGGTTTCAATGAACATTTACAGTCGATGACAGGAGCATTTACTCCTTCCTCCCGGACCGCCTCCTTGTATCGCACTATGTAGCGACCTCTCGGCATTTCCGTTTTGCGGTGTGGTTTCATTCAGCGCTTTGCATTTTTCATGGTTTCTTGGGTAATTCTCGTCCTTTCTCTTGGCTCTACAGACCCTCTGCAGAAGCCGAGTCTGGCCATGCCTCACCTTCGCCTTCGTATGCGTCCTCGCCGGGGCTCTCCATGGCACCCACGGCACCCCAGCAAGTCTTCCTCGCCCTCTGGTTCTGCAGTTTCAACTCAGGACAATTGGGCCATGGTGGACACCCTTTGGACTCCAGCACAGCCCTTTCGCAGTGTCAAGCACTCCAGCTCTCCTCCGCCTTCACGCACTAGCCAACCCAGCCATATTTCGCCG
>JZKD02S0389495.1:793812-807967 GCA_000966675.3 Picea glauca | reverse complement strand
ATATCAATCTCACTCAACAAGGAGTTGGTGGTGGCATAACCTAGAGAGTAAATTCCACCAACTACCATACCTCCAAATGAGTCATCGTGATGACTAAGTGATTTCTAAATCAATGTTTGAATGGGTAGTTGACCTAGCATAAAAGTATTTAGGGGGAACCAAAAGGTGAATATGTTGAGTTTTCTAAATAGGCTAAATGGTTTTCGAGTGATTTATGAAACTCACTAAATAATGAGGTTTGAAAAAGGGCTAAAATGGCTCGAGCCATTTCCTAAAGTCAAATTGTTGACTTTTGTGAATAGGAAAGGAAACATTATGAGAATAGACCAAAATGATTTTAGGTGTAATTTTAAAATTTACTTCAAATACTAGGAAGCTAACCTAGGGTTTATGCACGAACATTGGAGTTACTTAACTTCAAACAACTGTAACTTCCCCATATAAATCCTAATGAATGAACTATGTTTCTTGCAAGGCATAGAGAATGGATAGGAATTTCAAACAAGTGGTCACAATTCCAACTTTCATGTAAATTAAGTAGTATAAAAAATCCATAAAGTGCAACCCAACTCATAGGTGAGAGAGTCTAACTATGCATTTTCACTCTTGCAAGAGTCAAATTTGAATTTTGAGAGTTGGGTTGAGTTTGAAATTTTGAAAACATCTAGGCATCTTGTTTCAATGTTCAAAATGTGATTTTTGGCAAGATGAAAAATTGCACAAAAGAACTTTTTAATGAAAGTCTCAATCTCATTTCAAACAATGTTTCACCCAAACTTAATTCCATCACCTCATCTTATATATTTGTTATATAGGATTCCAAGATGATAACTGAAATTGTCGTAATTCATCAATATTTGTAATATTTTAATCTATTAAAATAGTCAATTAACACATGGAACCCCCGATAGCAACACTTGGTGGCGAAATGGTTGATTCTTCCTGAAACATAGTTTTGAGTTAGTTAGTGATACAAAATATATTCATTCAGCCTAGATAAAGTTGCACACACTCTTTCACAAGTGAAATCCAATTAAGTCCAATGGGCACAACAACAAAAACTATGTTACAATATGCCATATGATGAATATGAGAAAGTGAATGTTGCAAGGCAAATCACATTTTGAAAATGAAAATAAAATAATCTTCCATGATTGTGCATCAAAATAGGAAAATCAAATATGAATCTAGTAAATGTTCATCCTAGTCAACAACACTCATGAATCAATCAAGTTTAAAATAATGAGGTCCAAAGAGGCAATGCCTAGATTAAGAGGCTTTCTTGAAAAGTTAAAAAAATGGGGGAGGGGGTCCCCAAGTCAATCAATTTGGGGTGCGTCGAGGCCTCAACCCAAACCGGATAACAATCTAAGAAATTCTACCAGTTCATACACATTTTCCAAGAAAAGAAAAATGACTCCACACCCTTCCCAAAACCTAAGTTCATGTTGGCATAGGGGTAGACCCAGTGTTCAACAATTCAACATCGTACCAACAAAACCTTAACTACCAACCCTTTTGGCAACACCTGCGAAGCAGATGAAGTCTCACCTGAGGTAGAAGCAGGGGGGTTGTAGGAATCAAGTGTCTACAACCTAGCTGGGACACAGATCTGTGATCACAATACTTAACAAAGCACTTAGAAATCAACATTGATTAGTCTTTAACCCTTATTCACATCGCAGGTTAAACCCTTATTACAGATCGACGCAGTAATCAACCAAGATCAAGCACATCTAATCATTTAGCACATAACATAATCTTAGATCTAACATTCATTCACCTCATAAATCACTGAGCATCAATGGATCCAACTATCATGTATCAAGATAAACACATAAACAACATAAACAACATTGAACAAAGAATGATAACACAGGATATACGTGGTTCACCCCAATGTGGGGCTATGTCCACCAACTCTTCTCTTCTTTATTAGTCTCTTCCAATATTCTTACATGCACCAAGCCATAGATCCAACTTCGCAAAGGACATGAGATCTGCATGCACCTCGCTAGATCCTCCTTCCTCGAGTTAGGTCAAAGCACAAAGCCTTTTACAATCACTTGCACTTAACCCTGCAAGTCTTAACACATCTTCTTGCACATAGCTAGTATTAGCACTTAGCCATCAGCTTTTACAATCACATAGATCGAACTACTCTTACATTGCCTAGCTATCTATTTATACATTACAAAAAGGGGCCTAAACATGGTTAAACCCATGAGATGACATCCCATACTCGTTACATAAACCCTAAACCCAAAATCCCACAAAAAGGGTGAGATCCCGTGATCTCTGCTTCACCTGGGCGCTCAGTCTTCGACCCGCCTGTTGAAGTCCCAAAAATGGTCAAACACAACCAAGGTTCTCCCAAAACTTGGTCGAGGGCCAACATTCCCCCAACATGCACCTGTGACTCATCCCGAGTCACTCTGATCTGGGTAATATCGTTTCAAAGGCCTCAAGCTTAGCTCGAGTTGTCTAGACCTACTGCTTCACCAGAGCCTCCTGCGCGACAAACTCCTAAATGAATTGATCGGTGACAGGCCCCTCCAGGCACTTTTCTACTGTCGTAATCGATTCTTCCAGCTGTGATCCTTTTCCCTCGATTTCTTCAAAAAGGGTGTAGGCTTCTTCCTGCACCAACTGAAGTCATTGTGTCACCTCCATCACTCTACTCTGGATGGAAGTGACATGTTTTTGAACTATCCATTGCTCCTGCGACCTTTTCATCTCCTCAATGGTTGTAATTTGTTTCATTTGTGCTTGCACAATCGACACCTATTGCTTCGCTTCCTAGAGCTGTGCCTCCAATTCTCTTAGTTCTGGGTCTTCTGCAAGGTGCTCATAGGTCTGTGCACTTTGGTTTCTTAGTTTCTTTCATTCCAAAGACAACGCCTTGATTCTTTCTACTATGCTCCTGGTAGTTTCTTCCCTCTGGTCCCACACTTCTTACAGAGTGCTTGGCACTGCTTGAAGTTCTAGCTCTGCTACTCATCCTTGAAGCTGCTAAATGGCCTCAGCGAGCTTCCCTACTTGGCTCGTAGCTATCTCGTCCTCCATCTGTGCCAAGCCCGACATAGAGAGAATTTCTCTAGTCACTGCCTCCTTGACCGCAGTCTGCTCCGCAAGTAGCTGGTCTTTCTCTTTCTGGAACTACTCTCTTTCCTCTTCAAACTTCGCTCTAATGTCTTCTTTGGCATGCTACACAACCCAAAGTTGATCTAAGGCCTCCTCATTTTCTTTCTTTAAGGCCTCGGTGGCCTGTTCTTTTTCTTCCTATACTCGATGAAGCGAGCCTTTGTCACATCTTCTATCCTTCGCAATTCGGTGGGCTCATCCCCCAATTCTGCACCTTTTGATGATGATGGCGCAATAGACACTGTGCAGATTGAGAAGATAACTTGTTGTACCCCCTTCAACTCTGCCTTGATTCTGTCATACATCGTCTCCTGATTTGCTTCATTTTGCTGCAAGATATCCTCTGAAGCATCTGCTATAGTTGTGATGATGAGGTCAACATCATCCATGATGAGCACATTATGTGACCTATGCTTATTGGCTCGGGATTTCTTCTGCACTGAGAGTTTTTGCGGAGATACCTTCCTTTTCTTTGATGTCTCGACCTCTGTGAGGGGATCCTTTGGCGGTGTCACTTCACCCTTTTCTTGTTTGTATTATTCTTCCCCTCCTTCTTCTCCATTTACTTCATCTTCCCCTCCTCCTTCAGGTAAGTCTGGCACAGTTTCCTTCGATGCGCTATCCTTGTCCTGCACTTCCTCCTTCTTCTTTTTCTTTGCGCTGCCCCAACCATCATACTCTGTTTGGGTGACCATAGGACTTCTGATGAGGTCAGGTTTAGAGAGTTCTACATCTCTGACTGGTAAAAGGAATTCAACTAACTCTTCCTTGGTTATCTCCTCCATATGTTCATTATTCAATTTGTAGTATGAATGCAGCTCCCCTTTGCTTTCATCCCTATGCATAGTGATGTAAATGAATTGTTGGTCTATGTGGAACTTCACTAGTGGCCTGTAAGTATGCAAGGTGTTCGGGGTCATTCGGGGGAATGACTCAATCGCTCGTGTGAGATGTACACAGTAAGTGTGAAACACCGCATTTGATTTCCATTGCTTCGCCATGTCGCTCGTATACCACAAGGTGGTGAACCTCATGACCAATGGTTTTGATGGATCAACTTTTAGGGATGCCTCTCCCTCTAGCATATCACAAGCGACAAATGCTATGAGGATCAACAACCATCTAAGGTGAAACTCGTAGCCTTGGTCCTGTGCTTCACGATATTCCTTCTCTAACTCATTGACTAGGTATCTTACTTAGTTCATCTGAATCCCGTCTACGAACTTCCTTGTGAGGTGCACAATGAACCCCATGACTTGCGTCGGACGATTCTTACTGACGATTTTTCCTGCTATCAGCTGGAAATATAGGTGCACTGCACCATCCTGGATAGAGGCTACCTTGTACCCTCACTTCCCCTTCTCCCCATCACCATAGGTCTCCTTGATCCGCTGTGCCAGGGAGTCATCTGCAACCTTCCTTGGGTAAAAATCCTGAGGGTCTAGTCCCTGCATGCTCAATCCAATGATCCAGTGGATCACTGCTGGATCCATAGTGATGCGTCTATCCAACCAAAGATAGCCTCCATGGTAGCACGATAGAAGGATCTTAATGCACACGTTAACCTTCTGATGTCTGCCGAAGTGGGGGATCTTCATGACGTTAAAGATCATTGATCTCACAATTTCCATGTTCCACGGTTGGGGAACTATCTTTGGCTTCTTCTCAGTCATCTTTTTCAGGTACCTATGTGGTGCAAGCATTGCATAATTCTTTCGGTATCCCAATTTGAAATCACTGATCTTGAGCATCAATATCTATCCCAACTGTGGTCCAACTGCACGTATCCCCTTCGGGAGGTACGCAGTGATCAGTGTATAGTCAAAGTCATGTGGGATGCTACCATGACTAACCATGCCAGTCAAAGGTGGGATGTAGTCAGGCAAGACCGATGGGATCTGCTTTGTGTTCGCCAGATCATCGTGGTGCTTACTTCGCTTCTCGACAGCGGGTCAGCTAGACTGATGTGCAGTTGAGGGGGATGCTTTCAATTTGCCCATCGACGATGCCTATATTCCTATAGACATGACCTTCTCATCCATGAGGTCGATCAAGATCTCTTCTATAGAATTTACTAACGCGCTCTGCTCGTTCGACATTCACACTCGTAAACAACTCAATCGGGTATGCGAACAAACAATTAAGGTATGCAAAAAGGGTGGTGAGGTCTCAAAAGAACAACACAATAGAAATAAGTTCTCTGTTAGCTCATATTTTCAAAACATGGTCCTGGCACAATGTCCGATGGGATAAATAAGAAACAGGTTAACAAAATCCTCCAATTGCAAGAATTCCTCAATCAATACGATTCCATCCATTGTGGCACGATCCCAACGGTTCAATGGCAATCTTTTCCAGTAATAACTGCATTTCTAGTAGTTCTAGTAATAACTGTGTTTCTATCCATTCTGGAGCATCTTTCTAAATGTCACAATGCCTCCAACGGTCATATATCTTCATCATGGCAAAGTGTGATTCTATGCGATTTTTCTATTCTGGTGAAGTTCAAGCTCTATCAGCCTACCTTCTACGAAGTCTTCTTTGGAACTCCCTGCAGTTTCTCTAACTTTGCTTTCTTCTTGCTAATCTTTCTTGCCTTCTTTTTTGTGATCTGAGTCAATGGATTCCTCTTTCCATTCTCGTTCTTATATTATCTTAGTGTAGTAACTTCGCACTGCTGAGTCAAAAGGTTCGAATGTAATACCTCTTCTCTTATTATTTCCGAGGTAGATGATCTTCTCTCCTGCATGGACAGGTTCTTTTAGCCTTCTTGCATTCTTTCAACCTCGAAAGTCTTCTGCTGCTTCGAATTTTTCTCCTGTTATTGTATTAGTCTTACTATTTTCCTAGCCATGAAGTCCCTTAATTATTTCTTTTTCTATTATGTAGCTTCTTCCTTTGCTTTCCTTCGGCTCTGATCTTTCTCAATCCAAGTCTTTCATAACAAAAGTGCAAAAGGGGAGCTATTCTCAACAAAATTAATGACCTCAAATTATTGTTTAGTCGATGTTCCATGAGTAATCATAGGTACATGAGTAAGTATTCCACATAGGGTTATCATCTTTCCTTTAAACAAGCCTATCCCTCCCAATGAAGGAATCATAGCAGGCTTTCCCAAAATTTCCTAAGTACTTTCTGGCATAATATTCACCTGTGTTTCCTCATCCAGAACACAGTCTATGTCAAAGTCTCCTATTCTTGTTTCTATACACTGCTTTTCTTTTAAGGTCTCTAGTAAACTAATGTCTCTGTGATCATTCAATGTTTCTTTCATCTGTAATAATATAGTCTCTTATTCTTTCTGGTTCTCTAGCATATCCTTAGTTTCTTGACCTTCTTCATGGTTTGCTTGTCTCATGTTCATATTTTCAACTTTAGCAATCATTCTAGGGAAATCCAAAACCTCATGACCAACAGCTTTACAACAAAGATAGATAGGTCCTGTACCAGGGCATTCCTTAGCAAGATGTCCTAGTCTTCTACAATTATAACACAGTGTCAATCCTCTCTTTCTTGTAAGTGATCCCCAAAGTTTCTTGTATTGCACACTGGGATCATAGTGATGGACCTACAATCTGCAAAAATTCTTTCTAGGTTCTTGCATCCACTTATTAGTCCAAAACTTCTTTCTATGCATAGGAATAACATATCTTTCACTATTTCTATCAAATCTATTCAGATCAAATCTTCTTTCTTCTAGTTGTGCCCTAGTTTTTAGACTAGGACAAAATCTATCAAACATATCTAGATTCATACTTTTGAAGCAAAAATTTCCACTCATCTTACCTTTACCAGAGCACAAAGCTTTAAGATCTTACCTATTTTTTTCAGATCTGGTTCCCTTCTTAGCACAGAGCTTCACAAGTCAAGTAGACTACTGCACACTACATCGACAGATCTACACACAAAGCTTTCTCTTTTCCTCAGATCCTAGCAATCGCAGTTTTAGGTCCCGACAATGGAACCATTTGTTGGCATAGGGGTAGACCCAGGGTTCAATGCTTCAACAATGCACCAACAAAACCCTAACTATATGCCCTTTAGGCAACACCTATGAAGCAGATGAAGTCTCACCCGAGGTAGAAGCAGGGGAGGTTGCAGGACTCAGGTTTCTACAACCTATCTGGGATAGAGATCTATGATCACAATACTTAACAGAGCACTTAGCAATTAACATTCATTATTCTTTAACCCTTATTCACATTGCAGGTTAAACCCTTATTACAGATCGACGCAATAATCAACCAAGATCAAGCACATCTAACCATTTAGCACATAACATTAGCTCAGATCTAACATTCATTCACCTCATAAAGCACTAATCATCAATGGATCCACCTATCATGTATCAATATAAACACATAAAAAACATAAACAACATTGCACAAAGCATAATAACACAGGATATACATGGTTCACCCCAGTGTGGGGCTACGTCCACCAACTCTTCTCTTCTTTATTAGTCTCTTCGAATATTCTTACATCCACCAAGTGATAGATCCAACTCCGCAAAGGACAGGATATCTGCACGCACCTCGCTAGATCCTCCTTCCCCGAGTTAGGTCAAAGCACAAAGACTTTTACAATCACTTGAACTTAACTCTGCAAGTCTTAGCACATCTTCTTACACATAGCTAGTATTAACACTTAGTCATTGGCCTCTACAATCAAATAGATCAAACTACCCTTACATCGCCTAGATATATATTTATACATTACATAAAGGGGCCTAAACATGGGTAAACCCATGGGCCGACATCCCATACCCATTACATAAATCCTAAACCCAAAAATCCTGCAAAAAGGGTGAGACCCCGCGATCTCCTCTTTGCCTGGGCGGTTCGTCTTCGACCAGCCTGTTGAAGTCCCAAAAATGGTCAAACATGACCAAGGTTCTCCCAAAACTTGGTCAAGGGCCAATATTTGGTGTTATATACTAATTCCCTCCTCACATGCATCTTTGAACATTAGGATTTAAAGAGGTCATTTTTTCATTCAATAATTTAAAGTTTGTCAGTTTGTTCTATTCAACCCACTCTTTCTCATGAATATCTTAACAATTGAATGGGGGAAAATGCTCTAGTTGATGATATCACTAGAAAAATGGTGATTTCCATGATGTTCCACCAAACTAGGCTCAATTCGAATGCATTGAGCGATATTTACAAACACTTTACAATCGCTCATCAGAAGAAAATAAAAAAAATGTACCAAGCCAACATGAATGAATTCCACTAGATTCCTATCATGTAGAAGGTAATCCTTTTGATATTTACGTTAATTTATGTCAAGTCCTCACAATCCTTGGTCATCAACCATGGCCAATGGGAATGAAATACTTGTTGGCACACTTACTTACACTGAGAGGGGGGGTGAATTAGTATAGAACTATTTTTCTTTTCTTAGAATATTTATCAATTTATTACTTTTTCATCCATAAGAAGTTAATGATAAATATATATACAACTATAAAATTCATAGTACACAGAGATTTAACATGGAAACCCAAATGGGAGAAAACCATGAAATGTTTCTTTATAAAATTATGCAGGCACCAACCTACTATTACAATATTTGTAGAAACCAACCTATAGAAGACACCATTCTCCTTAGTTTAACACCAACTCAACAATTCTTGTTGGAACCAACCTATGACTTCTATATTTGTAGGCACCAACCTATAGGAGACACCAATCCTCTCAGTTGAGCAACAAATAAAAAATTCCTATAGGCACCAACCTACAACTACAAATTTTGTAGGTACCAACCTGCAAGAGACACCAATCTCCTTAAACTCTCAACAATACCAAAGTATTCACCTGCAAAAATATGTTTCTCTATCTTTGTTGTCAGAACACTCTCCACTAGTTTACAATCTGTTGATTTCAAAATTTCCTTACACCTTGCACCTCCCAACCACCCTTAGACAATTACACTCTACTCCTTTTAATTCTTTGGCATATTCAGACTTCAAAGCCTCAGTTTCCACCTTCAAGAATCACAACTCCCTCAATTACATATTTGTATATACTCACACACACTAAAAATGACTTGGGCATATTTATTTATAAATCCCATACATTGAGTGATTTGTCCACATAGAAACGATGCTTATGAGGTCAACTTCATATCCTTTTATTTCCATGAAAATCAAGCTACATGAACTCCTTAGAAACTGGTCTTAGGATTTGTCTATCGTGTGTGGTCTTCACATGAAAATCTATTGCTCAGTAACCATTGAAACCATTTGGACTATCGGGCCACTAGGCTACCAGTCCCTCGAGCCTTCAATACTACACTACTCAACCTCGAGTCCAGTATGGAACCTAGCTCACAGAACGACATCACTAGACTTATCGAGCCAACAGGCCACTAGGCCCTCATCACCACACGTTCATGCCTTCCACTATGTTTCGGTACTCCGATCCAATCTCAGTCATTGATCAATGAATGATCATGATTCACCCAAGCATAGGTTTTTTTTTCCTATTCACATTTTCTTCAATCTGGTATTCTGCCTAGCGATCGACCCACTAGGTTCATTGGCCTATAGTGCCACCAGGACCCTATCCCACCAGGCCTTTAACTCCATGCTTATATTCCAATCCTATGATATCTAATATATCGATATGTTGATGTGCCAGATTACATGATCTTTATGTGGACACCTTCCATGTGTATTGGATGTTGTGGCATTGATGTGGCTTTGACGTCATCATATCCTCCATCCCTATTCATAACTCTGAGTTGGAACCTTGATTTTTCAAGGCATGTGGCCCAATATCCTCATGACATTTGGGCTAATCTCAACAATATACGTGGCACTGTCGTGGCATCGACTATTGGCCTCATGAACATCGAGCGCTCGAGACTTCAACACTACTTTCCACCCAATATTTTGATCCTGTATATTGGGTGCCACGAGTGATTGACCCATCAAGCTCACTGGACTCACTCGAGCAATGGGTCTAGCAGGCCACTGGGCCCCTGGAACCTTATCACTGTGCGTCACATCTATTTTCCCTGATCCAGTATTTGGTATGACATGGAAGTTGACATAGGTTCCACGTGGATTCCTTCTACATGTCTTGACTAACATGGAATTGATGTGGCATCTAAATTGGATGATCAAGCCATTGTGACTTCAACAATGCAATAAAACTTCATCCTTTTGATATCCAATATCCGGTATGGTGGGCCCCACAACCGAAAGGTAACTTTTCTCATAGGGTTCCATAGCTCACCATTCACATTCAAATTAAGTGCTTTCACTTTTTCATTATAAACCCATGGGAGTCTATTTCCATTGTGTATGTAGAATTTGGATTTTTACTTTATTCTTTGATCGGTTTATCTAGGCCATCGAGACCTTCGTTGCTTAGATCTTCAACATATGCTTGAGCTTCGTCTATGCTCTCATATTTCTTGTTGATGGTTTTGCAATATCCTTGATCTCATCATATATTTGGGGAACATCTCATCCAACTTCCAATATCCATCTTATTCAACTCAGTATAGCCTAAAATCATTCTAGTTGTCTTATTCTTGCATAGTAAACTCTCAAAGCTCTTGTAGAAGATCAATAATGCATAGTCACCTACACAAATGCTCATCATCACATAGGGGAATTATCTGCTTCCTCTTTCTAGTTTGACTTTTTTTGTTTGCTTATTTAACCTCAATGACAACTAAATACAAAAAATTTCATCAATTTGTAGAGAAATTCATAGTCCCCCCTATCATTGACATCAATGACAACACTATTTCCAAAAAATTCCCCCTTTGTCATTGATGGAAACACAATTTGAAACTTCTCCAGTATGTGAAACCATAGATCTCATCATTTTTCTCTCATCTAAGTTGACTACTTCCATATCTGTAATTCTCCCCCTTTCTCTTTACTCTTCTCCTTCGACATCAATGGAAAAGGGATTTTCTCCCCCTTACACTGTACTCTTAATTTTCTACTCTGCCACCAACAACCTCTTTTTTTTCATCTCCCCCCTGAGATTGTGATCCTCTTGTAGTGATTTAGTGATTGGATAGCATAGGTACCACCCCCATATTTTGTCTAAGATACTCAAAGGTTTCTCTAGGAAGGGGTTTTATAAAGAGAACAACGACCTGTTCTTTTGTACCAATATATTCTAGCTTTACATTTTGTTTTGTAACTTGATATCTTAAAAACGGTTTTTGATTGGAATCTGCTTTGTCTTCGAATGCATAACTAGATTATTTGAAATGTTTATTGCATCGATATTGTCACATAGTATTGATATGGGATAATCATACTCTACCTTAATTTCCTTCAACGTTTGTTTCTCTAGAGAACTTGTGTATAGCAGGTTGTTGATGCAATGTATTCTACTTCTGTTGTAGATAGAGAGATTGATGATTGCTTCTTGTTGAACCAAGACACCAGGCTATTTCCCATAAATATTCTCCACCACTGGTGCTCTTTCTATCATCCACACTACCTTCCCAATCTTCATCTTTGTAAGCCATCAAAGTAAAGTATTTAGTTGTGCGATACCATAAACCAAAATCCAGTGTCCCTTTCAAATATCTGAATATTATTTTCACTGTTTGCACATGTGTTTCCTTTGGTGCATCTTGAAACCTTCCATCCAACCCTACTGTCTACATAATATATGGTCCCAAAGATGTCACATACAAAAGGATACCTATCATTGATATATACATAGTTTGATTTGCTTTATTTGATTCATCTTCTTTACTTAGCTTACAACCAGTGACCATGGGTGTGATGACAAGTTTACAATATTCCATTTCAAACTTCTTCAACATATCTTTGATATATTTGGTTTGAGAAATGAATAAGCCTTTGCTTGTTTGAGTAATCGACAATCCTAGAAAAAATGACAATTCTCCAAGCATGGACATCTCAATTTTTTTTTTCATTTATTCAACAAAATTTTGGCTCATTTGATCAACATTACTTCCAAAAATGATATGATCCACATATACCACAATAATTAACAAATGTTCACGACTTATTTTTATGTAAAGATTGTTATATGATGTTCCTCTTCTAAAATCTTGTTGCTGTAAGTATTTATCAAGTATTGAATACCATGCTCTGGGAGATTTCTTTAATCCATAAAGTGATTTCTTCAATATGATAATAGGAAACCTTCAGAATGTTCGATGTACACTTATCCTCTAAATCTCCATTTAGGAATGCTGACTTGACATCCATCTGATATACTTTGAAATTATTAAATCTTGCAAATGCCAAAACCATTCTAATGGCTTCTAATCTTGCAAGAGGAGAAAATGTTTCTTCAAAGTCAATCCCTTCTACTTGAGCATACCCTTTAGACACCAGTCTAGCTTTATTTCTTACCATGTTTCCTTCTTCATTCAACTTTTTCTGAATACCCACTTTCTACCAATCACATTCTTGTCTTTAGGTCTTGGGACAAGTTCCCATGTGTAATTTTTCTCAATATGGTTTAACTCTTATTTCATAGCATTTACTCAATGTTTATCATTACTAGCTTCTGCAAAGCATTTAAGATCTTTTTTGGACAAAAAAGAGAAATTTACATGTTCAAAAATGCTTGCCAGTTTTCTCCTAGTCCGAGTCTTATCATTTATCACCAAGAATTAAGTTTTCTGGATGATTTTTCTACACAAACCTAAATGTTGTTTGTGTGTCTCAACATTCTATTTCTTCTTCTTCTTCTTCATTTTCTTTTTCTTCTTCTTCTTCTTCTTCTTCTTTTTCTTCTTCTTCTTCTTCTTTGCTGTAATCTATTTCTTCTGCTTCCAATTGCTTTGTGTGTGGTCTTTATTCATATATTTTGACATTTATGCTTTCAACAATCTTCTGTAGTCTTTTGTTATAACATCTATAGGATTTGCTTCTTGGTGAATAACGAAGAAAAATTCCTTCATCTGCTTTTGAGTTAAACATGCCTATATCCTCATCATCTTGTTTGATGTAACACTTTCTTCCAAAGATTCTGAAGTGATTGACATATGTTGGTCAACCTTTCCATAGTTCATAAGGTGTCTTGTCACTGTTGACTATGATTTTCCTTTTGTTTAGAATGTAGACAACAGTGTAAACTGCTTCTCTCCAAAAGCTATCTGATAATTTTTCTTCATTTAACATTGTCCTAGTGATTTCTTGTACATGTTTTTTTTTCATTTCAACTACTCCATTTTTTTGAGGAGTTCTTGGAGTTGAATACTGTCTTCTTATTCCATGAGATTCACAAAATTCTTCAAATTAATTTGTTGTAAATTCACCTCCATTATCTAACCTTAAACATTTGGTTTTCATATCAGTCTCATTCTCAACTAAAGCTTTGAATGCTTTAAAATTTTCAAATGCCTCATATTTATTTTTAAGAAAGGTAACCTAATTATTACCCAAGTCATTCTTGTATAATCATCAATACACAACATAAAATAGCTTTCTCCTTGCAATTTTTTTGTTCTTTTTGGTCTGTAGAGATATGTATGCACAAGTTCCAATGGTTTGGATGTTGCATATTCCTTTGTCTTGAATATCACCCTTGATTGTTGGCCATGGTGGCACTACTTGCAGACAATGCTTGAGGGTTTTTTGATCTTTTGAATATCTCTTATTTCTTGCCTGGTACTTGTTAGGGTCCTATAAATTACAGGAAGTTTGATTATTCAATTGCTACCTGTTATTGCTCTCATAACAAAAGCTCATGGCTTGCCTGGTTTCCTCAGATAGTTTTGCCTCTCCTGCCACCCATTTTACCCAATCCTTCATTCACTTCTATGCCACTCACTCCCCTATCCATTCATTTTTTGGGTCACATCTCATCCACCATTCATTCCATTACACCATCCACTTCATCTTTCCCCCCACTAATTTCATCCCTACATGAAATAATGTTGGGTAACTAGGGTTAAATTAACAAAAATAACTAGTTTAATAAGTCATTAGATAACCTAGGATAATTAATAATAAAGATTAATTAGTTAGGTTAATAATTAGTAATTAGAT
>JZKD02S0389495.1:704873-746201 GCA_000966675.3 Picea glauca | reverse complement strand
AGCCCACACTAGGTGAACCACGTAAATATGTGTCTCTCTTGTATTGTGTGTCTTCTGTGTTTTGTTTCTGCATTTGTTTTATTTTATTGCTCCACGGTCCTGTTTTTCTAACATCTTTGTCATGATATTCACCTGTGTTTCTTTATCTAGAACACAGTGAATGTCGAAGTCTCCTATCCTTGCTTCAATGCATTCTTTTTCTTTGAAGATCTATGATAATGTAACATGTCGGTGGTCATTCAGGGTTTCTTTCATCTGTAGCAATACTTTGTCTAATTCTTTCTGGGATTCTTTCATAGTTTATGGATCTGCCTTAGGGTTTTCTTGATTTGGATTCATTATTTCAATCTTAGGAATCATTCTAGGGCAATCCAATACTTCATGGTCCATACCTTTGCAACAAAGACAACTAGGTCTTCTTCTAGGGAATTCCTTAGCAAGATGTTATGGTCTTTTGCAATTGTAATAGAGGGTTAATCCTCTCTTTCTTTTAAATGATCCCCAGCTTCTTCTGTACTGTGCGCTAGGATCATAGAAGCTAACCTGCAACAAATTATTTTTAGGATCCTGCATCCATTTTTTAGTCCAAACATTCTTTCTATGCATAGGTATAACATATCTTTTACTATTATTATCAGATCTATTCATATCAAACCTTATTTCATCTATTAATACCCTAGTTTTCAAGCTAGGACAAAACCTATACAACATATCTAGATCCATACTTTAGAAACAAAAGATTTCACTTATCTTACCTTTACAAAGCACAAATATTTCAGATCTAGAATTTTTCTACTATTCTTACCTTTAACAGAGCACAGAGCTTACATATCTTACCTCTTTTCTTCATATCTGACCTTTTTTCTTCAGATCAGACCTCTTTTCTTCAGATCGGACCTATTTTCTTCAGATATGACCTTCCTCTTGGCACAAAGCTTCAGAGGTCAAGTAAAATGCTACGCACTAGGGAAACAAATCTATGCACAAAGATTTCAAAACTTTCACGAAGCTTGTTCTTTATCAGTTCCCAACAATCATAGTTTCAGGTCCCAGCAAAGGAACCATTTGTTGGCACAGGAGTAGAACCAGGGTTCAACGCTACAATAGTGCACCAACAAAACCCTAACTACCGGCCCTTTCGGCAACACTTGCAAAGTAGATGAAGTCTCACCTGAGGTAGAGGCAGGGGTGGTTGCAAGACTAAGGTTATGCAACCTTAGCTGGGACACAAATATGTGATTATACTACCTAATAGAGAACTCAACACCGTCAGTTCCTCAATATGCAATAAATATCCACTTCACTGATAAAATGGAGCTTCGCAACATTTACGCTGATCTAATGTATTTAAGCACTTCACATAGGTAAACAGATCAGATCTAGTAGACCACACACTAACACATTCATATCGATTAGATATAACATCTATATACATCGTCAGCACAAAACATAAGCAGATTTGTCTATCTCTATCAAGCACTTAGCAAAAGAATATATAACCACATCAAAACAAGCACAAAGCAAGACAACACAGTGTTTATGTGGTTCACCCCCACCCTGGGGCTACGTTGACCAAATATTCTTCTTTATTGTCTTCAGTAAATTGGTTACAAGCATAGAGCCATCAAAACCTTACTCCGCATAGGATAGGAGATCTGCACAGCTCGCTAGATCCTCCTTCCACAAGTAGATCGAAGCACAAAGTATTCCATGACTTCTTATAATGACTTGCACTTAGCTTTGCAAGTCTCAGACAAGCACAAATAACTTAAAATCCTTTAATCACATAGATATAGCACTTAGCTCATCAACCTCTTGGTTGGTCGAGTGGTTCGTTCTTTCTTATATTGCCTAGACTTCTATTTATACTTTACAAAATATTCCTAGACATGGGTAAACCCATGGGCCGACATCCAATTCTTGTTACATAATCCCAAAAACCCAAAAAGGACCCAAAAAGGGGCCAAGATCCCATGATATCTGCTTCGTCTTGCACTCCCCCTTCAACAAGTTGTCAAAGTCCCAAAATAGGTCAACATGACCAAGAATCTCCTAAAACTTGGTCAAGGGACAACACCTTGTTATTGGTGACAATTTGTATCATCAAGGGGTAGATAATATATTACATCGTTTCTTGAATCACGAGGAAGATGAAGTTATTCTCAATGAATGTCACAGTGGGGCATGTGGTGGTCATTTATCTAGGCTTGCGACAAACCAAAAGATATTGTGAGTCAGTTATTTTTGGCTGTCAATTTTTAAATATTGTGTTGAAGCGGTCAAGAAGTGTCACCCTTGCCAGATGTTTGCTCGGAAAATGCGCTCACACCCAGCCCCTATTCACCCAGTCATCACCGTCAGTCCCTTCACCAAGTGGAGGGTAGATTTTATGGATTGTAACCCAGCCTCGGTTGTGGGGAAACAACATATTATCGTGGTTCTTGATTATTTTACTAAATGGGCAAAGGCCATGCCTATTGTTAAATCTAATGGTAAGACTACAACATTCTTCATATTCAACCATATTATAGCCTTGTTCAGAATCCAAAGAGATATTATCACTAATCATGGAAGTCACTTTTAGAATGAAATGATGAAAGAGTTAGCATAAAAACTAGGGTTTAAGCATGGTCATTCTTCCCCTTACTATCCCTAGGAAAATGGATAAGTAGAGGCGGTGAATAAATCTCTTAAGACCATTTTTCAAAAAACTGTCAGCTAGAGTAAATATGACTGGATTCCTATGATTTACCCTTCACTTTGGGTATACCGAACCATGGTAAATACTTTCATTGGTTTCTCTCCTTTTCAGTTAGTACATGGCATGGAGTCAATTCTTCCAATTGAATGTGAAATCCCTTCCCTTAAGTTGGCAATTTAGATCCTACCTAACACATCCGATATTGAAGAATGTTTCATGCACTTGGAGCGCCTTTATGAGTAGCATAGATATGCCTCTATGGCTATCGAAGTAAATAAATGGCGTGTTAAGGTTCAGTATGATAATTCTGTCTATCCCTAAAAGTATGTCAAGGGTGACTTGGTTCTCCTTTATGACCAAGCCAAAGAACCGCTGGGGGTAGGTAGTTTAAACCCCATGTGGCATGGTCCTTATATCATGAAATATGTCTTAGAGAAAGGAGCCTACGAATTAGAAGATTATGAGGGGAATATGCTGGATGATCCTAGAAATGAACTCTACCTTAAAAGGTATTATGCTTGATCCCTCAAACTTGGGCGTGACCTTTGTATACTAGTGTATCTTAGTGTATATACTTATTTATATTTTCCTTTGCATCATTGTCTTGACTATCAATTTTTCCCTTGGTTGGAAGATGTCAACGGAGTCTTTGATTTACTTAGGATTCGCAGAGAGTGCCAGTAATCATACGCAAAGCATGGCTTCCGTCGCTTGGGTCATTTACTCACCTGAGGGCCAACTAGTGTCTTTAGGTGGCGTTTGTCTAGATCCCTCAACTAATAATGTGGTTGAGTATAGCATCTTTATAGAGCTATTACACGACACCATTTCACATGGTGTTCGATATTTAAAGGTTCTCCTAGACTCCTAGTTAGTCATATGTCAGTTGAACGATAGTTACCATGTGAGAGATCCTACTCTACTCTGACGATTCCTACGGGTATGAATTTTGGAATGATACTTTGGTTTTATTACTTATAATTACATCCCTAGAAGTTATAATCATGTATCTAATGCATATGCTAATTATATTTTATATTGGAATTTGTCACATAACTAAGTAAATAAAACAAATTCATACATTTACACATTATAATATATATAAGTAAAGTTGAAGACCAATTTTTTTTATATTTCATCCTTTAAAGTCCAAAAAATATGGTGTCATAGTACAAAATGGGGCTCACGCCCTCAAAATACCTATATGGAAGGTACATAGCATGACCATGGTATCTACACCTGTGGTGTCAAATGCGTCTCATGATAGCACACTACAGTGTTTGCAAGATATTGAAAGAGTCGCACCCATGCACGAGGTACACCCACCACTTGTTGATGCATCACCTCTATCAGATCCTCCAGTTGAACCATAGGAATCTTGTGCATCAATCGAGACAAGTTCCCCTACACATTATGTAGCACTCTCTTTGTGTCCGTTCCTACTAGCTCATCTCCTCGGCCCCTTTGCCAATGTTGTGGGAATGCCTCTGGTTGTCACATACCTACATCTGTGTAACAAACAAATTGTTAATACATGATACCATGAAAAAATATTTGCATTTTTTATTTTTCCTTTATTAAAATTGAAAAAACACAAAAAAATGAAATATATAAAACCATTTATTACCAATATCACCATAGACAAAACTTGGTGTAAAATGGATGTCAGTATCCCCTCTGTATTTGATCCCTCCGTAAGTATAGTTGTCAATGGAAATGAAATGTTGGTGCCACCAGAAAAATAACTCATCATGGTCGCCAATTATGTTACAAGGAAAATATCTCTATGGATAGGGGTAAACCACAACAGACGGAACGACACCTAGAATTCAACTATAATCACAAGTATGTTGTATAAATGAAATGATAACAATACAAGGCTAATAGCCTACCTCGTCCGAATGTTCAAATAAGACCACCATTGAGCATGCGACCCAAATCTTTATACCTGCGACTTGTCCTCAACAACCAAGATACACAAGCATATGGTGATAATATATAATGTCAACATATAAATTAACATAATCCATTAACATATGTGACAAATACACCCATGGAATAGTAATTCAAATATTTTCAAGATATCAATTGGATGAAAAAAGAGTATTTCTATTAAAATAATTAGCAGAAGTACATAGGTGACAAACTTTTGTAATGACACATATCAGAACCAAGAAACTAAGTCCCTCTAGCTAGGCCTCCACCACTTCAATCCTCCATAAAGGAAATCTAATATATAGGATTCAATGATGTTCTCCATCACAAATAAGGAAGATCTTGGGGGCTGAAAAAAAGAAGTTCATACTTTCAAGGACAAAAGGATGCAGACTCAATATGAAGTGAAATTTCTCTATAGTGTATTTTCTCTTAAAGTTGAATTGTCAAATTGTCATCAAGGCTTGGATATGGCTCAATTTATATCCTTTAAATGAAATTGAAGGGCCGAGTGGATCATTTCCAGTATATGGAAGATCAAGGATCATGGATCTCGTGACATGGCATGGAAACCCAACATAATTTTTATTTTTTGAGCACCAAACCCGATGTACGGAGGTTGTAGTGGAGAAACCTATGTATATGCTTGTTGTATAAATAATAGGGTGCATATATGTGTAAAAATGTGCATTTTTGGCTCTTGAATGAAGAAAAATTGGAACTTCAAGTTTGCAGAGGGAAATGGAAGACCATCCAAGCAAGTTTCATGGAGTGAGGAAAAATTTGTTGTAACACTCTGGAAGAAGAGATGAAGAAGAAGTATAGTACTGACATGGGGTCAAGAGGGTTAATAATCAACAGGATCAATGAACCTGCAACAATATTGGAAACTAATTTGATGGCATGTAAACTGTTGAGGAAGTGTTGCAAGGAAGAAGAACCAGCAGGTGTCATAGCAGTAGTCAGGCAGTGAGTGAAAGGAAGCTTTCTTAGTTGGGCCCCATACTTATTGAATTTATTTTTATATGATAGCAAAGATGCACAATACTTAGGAACAAAATTCCACTATTCATGGTTGATCATACTCATAGCTTTGGTGGGTTGGGGACACCCCAAATATAGTGTATTTTTCCAAAGGATTGGAAAGTGTCACGCAACACAATACACAACTTTGTGGCATGGTTCAAAAGAAAAAACGAGGAAGGCCAACCTCTAGTAGATTTTCCATGTATTTTGATGAGATACAAGAAAAAGTGGTTGAGACATGGAGGATACCACCAAAAGTGGTGGAATAACATAAAAACATAGCCAAATTTCAGGTGTCAAGACACAATATGTGGTTCCAGGCCAAGAGGAATCCAAAGAAGAATTGGCTGCAGATAAGGTATTGTGTGACTAGAGAGGAATTGCAATGGGCCATGAAAGACTGGCCTGAGGAATTATCCTGTAGCTCCTAAGAAGGTACAAAAAGGAAAGAATCTAGTAGAAGTTGGCCCATCACATAAATAAAATAGTCCAATAGAAAATACAATGAAAGTGACAGAATGCGCTAATGATACTAGAGGGAGCACAACATATAGAAAACCTAGAAAATAGAAGACTATTCCAAATCCCTTAGCGCAGGAGAAGGAAAGGGCCGAAGTAACCAATGGAGGAGTACAAACAGATAAGAATGTCCCTGCACAAGAGGAAATATGAGGAGGACAGGTACCAGACATGGAAGTACCAACAACTATAGTGTAGATAGACACTCTACCAATGAAGAGGACAGTTTCACAGGAAGCAGGGCAAAGAAAGAAGATGAAGGCACACAAGAGAGTCCTTGAGTTGACATTGACAGAAGATGATGCAGACTTTGTCACTAAGAAAGTGCAAGACTACGCAGTAGAGGCGTGGTACAATTCTAAAAAGAAACAACAGGAGATCATCCAAAAGATAACAGAAGTTAAGGACACATTGGCACAACTGCAACTGTATGCAACGCAGTAGAAGGAACAAGCACAACCACAACATACTAGTCAAGAGAAGACAATTACAGTGTAGGAGACGGTCCAGATTATAGCGTCAGGTAGTTAAATTTTTTGTATTACTCAGGATATGCTGTATATGGATGAGGAGAAAAAGTAGAAGTCGTTGAAAGATATAGAGCACTTGGACTTGGCATTAACCAAGGTCCCAACTAAAGCGTCATATAAACTTCAAGTCAACGTCGCACAAAAGATTCAATCAAGAGCATGCGTATATGCGACAAATTTACAATTGGCTCAGACAATAAGTGATGCACTAAAGGTTACAATCAACCAGGTGTAGGTTGAGAGGGAGGAAGTGAAACAATCCATTGTCCGGATTCAACAACGCATAGAATAATTATTTAAGACAATTCCAGACAGTGTGGAAGAATGAGGAAATTTACAAACATAAGAATAGGTGGAAAATATAGCCTAGGCCATGGAAATCTATAAAATCCATATCGATGAGTTGTTGGCACTCTTACAACCAAGTACGCCACCAAAGGTTAGATCAAAAAGAGCGCAGGAGGCGACAGGCCACATGGAGAACATTGCGTAGATAATCAAGGAAGTTATAGAGTTATACAATCAAAGTATGCAATTATGGACAAGTTTGGAGGAGGATGAAAAGTTGTAGGAGTTGGAACAAAAGGAAGAAGGAGTAAACATTGTCACATAGGAATTGAAACAAAAGTAGAAGGTAATGACAATACATGATAGGTTGAGGAGCGCAAAGGAGTTAAAGAACTTGAAAAGACGAATTAAAGAATGTACAAGAAGAGAAGCAGTTTAGGCAGGACTAGCTAGAGCCACTGCAGGAAGGGGTAGAGAAAATATTGACAGAGATTGATGCATACAAGGGTTATATGGAAAAGGCTAGATTAGAAAGTGAAAAATTGTTGAAAAATCATATCACAGTGCAAACTATGGATCCTGTGGCAGAGAAGAGCGCACAGGTCAAGACTAGAATTCAAGAGATTGCGGGAAAGTTTCAAGAATTGGAGAAGTTAGTGCGTGATGCAAACATTACCTGAGTGACTCAGGGCGAGCCAGAGGTGAGTGTTGGGGGCTTTTTGGCACAAGATATTTTGGGTAAATGCACAGAATTTATTGAAGACAATTACAAAAAATACCTAAAAAGGAGCACGCGCCGAGAAATAAGAAAAAATAGTGCGAGGAAGAGAAAGTCAAAGGAAGAAAGAAGGACAAGGCGATGAGGAAACAGTTGGATCGTGGACCAGCCATGTGCAGGAGGTTGAAATGTTGAAAAACATAATCCACTTAGGGTTAGGGTTTTGGTCTTTGATGTAAAGGGTTTTAACCCAATTTTGTAGTATAAATATATGTATGAGATAGTTGAGAGGGTAAAAACAATTATGAAGATTGTCAAGTGTTGATAGTCTTTTTGACAACTTTTGGTTGTTTTTTCAGTACAATCAGAGGAGATAAGACGATATTGAGTTAGTTTTGGAGTGATGGATTGTAATTGAGGGTCTGGTTGCAGGTTATGGATCTTGGTGCAACCTGGTCAGCCTCACGAAGAACTTTACATATTGTAATGCACACATCACAGAACTTTGATGAATAGTAATAAAGAAGCAGAGAATGCCAGATCTTTGTGGACGTACCCCAGGGGGGTGAACCACGGTAAAATATTATGTCATTGTATGGAATGTTAATTTTATGTTTTTTATGATGAATGAATGGATGAATGAATGAATCTATTAGAGTTAATTTACAACGTGCACTAGAATAACTATGTTATTTACTGCATAATGAATGTCAATGGTTAAAGGAATGGTAGATCTGAATGATGATATAGTAGAATGGTATATCTAATATATAATGAAATAATAAATCATGTCTAACATCCCCACAATAGACTCCCCTCCATGATTGTAGACATTTGGGTTCTGCAGACACCCATAAAGCCATATCGGGTGAGACTACATTGTGCACTATGTGTGCAATGTTGCCTTTTGGTCTCCAGAAGGGTCGATGGTGCACAGGGTTTTGTTGGAAACCTAAAGTAGAACCTAGTTCAGCCCAAACATATCCAACATGTTCCAACTAAGGAGGATAGATGGTACCCTTAGCTATACTATCTGACTACCCATGTATTAGACAATATCTTCTTGAGTGTTGTTGTTGATACCATAGTAATCAAGGAAAAGAGAGGAATCCAGTGGGATAGGTCCCAAATAAAGGTGTTAGTGGTACCACTATACTCTTTTTTTTATTTTATTCCCGTGGAGTTATACTCTGATCTAAATAATATTGTAGTGATGAAATGCCTAGATTCTTAAAAGGAATAAATGTGTAGTAATTTCACAACCTGAATGGAGGTGGCAAGGTTGCACAATAGTAAATATTTTTTGTTCCTTTTCTATTATGTTTTTATCCCAAGGGTTAGGGTGTTCAGTGTTTCTACAGAAAAGGGTTTTCCCTATGCTATAACTCTCTGATATACATGTGGGGTCAAACAATAGTACTTAGCCTAATATCTCATGGAACCAACTAAGGAGGCTAGACCATACCCTTATCCGTATTACTTGATAACCCAGGTACTAGATAATATCCTCCTCGGTGTTATTCTCAGTGGCACTATAGTAGTCAGGCGACCCATTGGTTGATCTATGGAGGGTTTTAGGATACCTAGGCTAGTCCGTATACAAGTGTTGTCTAATGTGCTACCACTCAAAGGGGTACCGACAGGGGTTACAAGGGTGTCCAACAATGTGAGATTAAAAACCTCTTGAATTTATTTCATGTATGCTTCCACGACCATGGATTTATTCATTTAACAATAGATCAATGTAGTTTTAAGATATCAAAATATGTCTCTACCCTAAAAAAAAATTAACCCACAATTCTTGCCAAGGAAAGTGCTCTGATACCATTTGTTAGGTACCATGATAATTAGGGAAAATAGAGGAATCTAGTGGGATGGGTCCCAAATAAATGTGTTTGTGGGACCACTATACTCATTTTTTTTTAACTCCTATGGAGTTATACTCTCACCTAAATAGTACTGTAGTGACGAAATGCCTAGATTCTTAACATGGAGAAATGTGTAGTAATTTCACAACCCGAATGCTGAAGGAAAGGTTGCACAACAATAAATCTTGTCTATTCCTTTTTTGTTTTGTTTCCATCCCAAGGGTTAGAGTGTTCAGGGTATATACAACCAAGGATTTTCCCTGTGCTGTATCTCTCTGATATACATGCAGGGTTTAACAGTAGTACTCGGCCCAATATCTCAGGGCACCAACTAAGGAGGCTAGACCGTACCATTAGTCGTACTAATCGATTACCCAAGCACTATATAATATCTTCCTGAGTGTTTTTATTAGTGGAATTATAGTAGTCAGGTAGTTGATCGATTCATTTATGGATGGTTTCAAGATACCTAGGCCATTCCATATACATGTGTTGTCTAACGTGCTACCACTTAAAGGGGTACCAACAAGGGTTACAAGGGTGTCCAATGATGTGAGCTTACAAACCTCATGTATTTCATATGTGTATGCTTCCTCGACTGCGAATTTATGCATTGAACGACATATTTTTATAGTTTTAAGACGCCGAAAAATGTCTCTACCCTGAAAATAAAAAATTAACCCACAATTCCTGTCAAGGAAAGTGCTTTGATACCACTTGTTAGGTACCATGGTAATCAGGGAAAAGAGAGGAATATAGTAGGATAGGTCCCAAATAGAGGTGCAAGTGGGGCCACTCTACTCTTTCTTTTTACTAATGCAGAGTTATACTCTGATCTGTATAATATTGTAGTGACGAAATGCCCAGATTCTTAACAGGGAGAGATTTTTAGTAATTTCACAACCCGAATGAAAGAGGCAAGGTTGCAAGAAAATAAATATTGTATGTTCCTTTTATGTTTTGTTTATGTCCCAACGGTTAGGGTGTTCAGGGTTTCTACATATAAGGTTTTTCATTGTTCTATAGCTCTCTAATATACCTACATGGTTGAGTAGTAGTACTCTGTCCAATATCTCAAGGCACCAACTAAGGATACTAGACCGTACCCTTAGTTGTACTACCCTATTACCTAGGAACTAGAGAGTATCTTCTTGAGCATTGTTCTCGGTGGCACTATAGCAGTCAGGCGGTCGATCAGTTGATATATGGAGGGTTTCAGGATACCTAGGTTGGTTTATATATAGGTGTTGTCTAATGCACTACCACTCGAAGGGGTGCCAACAAGGGTTACAAGGGTGTCCAACAATGTGATCTTAAAAAACTATTGTATTTATTGTGTGTATGCTTCCCTGGACATGGATTTGTGCATTGAACTACATATCATTGTAGTTTTAATATGTCGGAATACATCTCTACCCTGAAAAAAAATTAACCCACAATTCCTCTCAAGGAAAGTGCTTTGATACCACTTGTTAGTTACCATGGTAATTATGGAAAAGAGATAAATCTATGGGATAGGTCCCAAATAAATGTGTCGTCGGGACCACTATACTCTTTTTTTTACTCCTACAGAGTTATACTCCGATTTGAATAATACTGTAGTGATGAAAAGCCCAAATTCTTAACAGGGAGAAATGTGTAGTAATTTCGCAACCCAGATGTAGGACGCAAGGTTGAACGAAAATAAATCTTGTCTGTTAATTTTATATTCTATTTTCGTCCCAAGGGTTAGGGTGTTCATGGTTTCTACAAACAAGGCTTTTCCTAGTGCTATAGCTCTCTGATATACATGCGGGGTCAAACAATAGTACTCGACCCAATATATCAAGGCACCAACTAAGGATGCTAGATTGTACCCTTAGTCGTACTACTCTATTACCTAGGTACTAGAGAGTATCTTCCCAAGTGTTGTTCTCAGTGGCACTACAACATTCATGTAGTCGATCGGTTGATCTATTGAGGATTTCATGATACCTAGGATAATCTGTATACAAGTGTTTCCTGATGTACTTCCACTTGAAAAAGTACCAATAGGGATTACAAGGGTGTCCAACAATGTGAGCTTAAAAACCTCTTGTATTTCCTACACATATGCTTACCTGATCGCATATTATGTGCTAAATTGCAAATCATTGTAGTTTTAAGATGCAGGAATATGTCTCTACCTTGAAAAAAAATTAACCCACAACTCCTGTCAAGGAAAGTGATATGATACCACTTGTTAGGTACCAGATCTATTATAATAGTAGAAGACAAAAATACTCCAGAGAATAACAATGGAACAACACAATATATGAAATCATAGCACCAAAATAATACCTTTATCTATAGGAAACAATTTTCACTTTCCTCTTCGAGGGAGCAACCTCCAGCAAAGCAACTCTCTATTATAGTAATTATCAAGACAAAGTTTCTCATGCTTCCTACTCTTATTTATACTAATTATGTCTTCTAAAAAACATTCTAGAGGAAGATCTTTCTAGAAGCAGAAGCTTCTATTATGTTTTGTTACATTTACTTGTTCACATTTATCAAATAGGCCTTATTAACTAATGTTGTCCTTTATTACATGGAAAACATATTATTCTACCTACATAATGGGTTGGGGAGGTTAGGTCCCTAACAAGGTGTCGGTAGAAAAGTTTTGTCATAAGTATGGACTATAAAGAATACCTAATTAAGAGAAAATATTGAGGTTCAAAAGGTGCATTATGTATTTTTGAAGAAGAAATTGGTTGACTTGGATGACCATCTCCATTTGGTAAATTTGCAATCCATCCCTCATAAGTAGGATTCTAATGAAAATTTTCAACCATCAGACTCTCATGCAAGATAATCCTTGACTAAGTAAGTTGTCATACATGAATTTTGAATTCATAGGTAGGTATGAAAGTCTTAAAATAACTTCCAATTCCAATTTTAGGACTTAGGTATTCCTACTTTTCCCTAAGCATGCATTGCAGTGCTTCGGGTGGGTATTTCCTGGAAGGTTGGAATAAGAGTAAATTTTATTTCAATTATACTAGGAGTTCATAATGGAGTTGGTGTAGGACATGAGATGGGTTTGTAGAGAATTGAATGGAGATTCCCTGGATAATTTTACAAAATTTGACTTCGATCATTATCCTACCCTTACTATGCAATTTAGTGTTGATTAAGTGCATTTGGATAACTAATGAAAATTGAATAAGTTGACATTTTGGTAGACTTGTATCTCCGAATTAGTGATCATTTGGGAAATCTTGGCAAGTCTTGGGTTTTGTTAAGAACAAGGAAAATTTAGGGGCTAAATTTCGCACATGGGCTATTTTTCCATGTTTTTTCCCAAAACAGATTCACCATTTTCTTTTCTTTTTTCTAAAAAGTATTCACACAAATTATATAAGATAAAATTATATTACCTTGAAACTTGTCAAAATTTTATAGAAACTATATAAGATCCTTATAAATTTGAATTTTTTTACAAAAATATTTCCAAATATTTTACAGTTTGCATATTAGGGACTAGTAAGATTCTCCAAGGTTTCTACATTCTAAGATAAATTTCCATCCTTAAAATTATGCCTAGTTAAGAATCTCGTTGAGCCTAGCCTATTACATTTTGTTTTCCAAAATGATTTATTTTGAAAAGGTTGGCATGCATTTTAGTAAATATTCACAGACATTTCGTACCTTTAGGGGAAATTTGAGGTCTAAAATGGGCCTCCTAAGGAAAATAATAAAATAATACTTAAAATACTAAAAGAAGAGTTAAAAAAATTCAAAGGGAAAGAAAGAAAACTAGTTTTTTTAGTTGTATTTTTTACTTATCTCTTTATAACTTTGCTCAAATTTCAAGTGTAGGCACTCCTTGGATGCAGAATTAAATTTTCATCTGACGAGTACACACTATGCATACTTATGATAAACCTACAGTGAGATAAATTGGAAATGCATGAAAAAAATGTGTTTAATTTCGCATTCAAGGAGTGCCTGCACTTGAAATTTGACTAACGTATAAGGAGGTGCGTCGGAAATATGATTTAAAAAAAAAAAATGGTTTTCTTCCTTTCCATTTGAGGCTTATTTTTTACCTTAAAATTCCCTACTATGTGTAGTGAAGATAGATTTTTGGAAAATTTTACACAATGGTGAAATTTATCCTACATTTGAAAATTATGAAATTGTAGGAAGGTGGAAAATGAAAAGGCAAATGTCCTCCAATATTATCCATCCACTTTGAAACTAAATTAGAGCCTAAACTTGCATTTTTCTGAAGTCAAGTTAAAACTGGAAATTTGTTGCAAGCACCCAACTTGTGAAATCAATGAATTGCAGAAGAAGGGAAAGTTACAAATTATAAAGAATGAGTTTTGTAGAGGAGATGGGGTACTTAAGCCTTATGTCCTTTTTTTTCATAATATATTTTGGAATCCTACTCAATGTGTAATTTTATAAGTATAGTTGGAGTCACTAGAGGGAGAACATTTAGTAAACAAATTCACCTGAGGACATTCATGTGCATTTCTGGGCACACAAGAAGTTGTGAAGAATGGAAGATTTGGAACCTGAACTACATGAGGACATCATCTCAAAGAACATTTGGTCCTTGGTCATGTCAATGAAATATGAATCAATGGAGGTAGTTGGACCAGATGATGAAACCACCAATGATAGAAATTCCAAATATATCGAGCTTCTCATATTTATGCATATAAGATGTATTATTATTATGGAAAACTAAGTCCTATGGATATGGGTTAGGGACACAACAAAGTGGTGCCCTAAAAGAGATCTCTCGTATTCAAATTAGACAAATAATTAAAAGTAACTACTTTCAATAACTAACTTTCAAGAGATAGCAAAGAGGACAAACCTGGAATCCAACATTTGAAGTCAAACATGCTCGAAAGCTTTCTCTCCAAAACCTTCGCACAAAAATATTATAAAAACTCTTGCAATCAAAGAGACAATCCACTTGCAAATAGGTATTTATTTGTTGACTAACTAAATATGATCATTTCAATTTTCATAATAGATTTGAAATAAGATATAGATAATCTCATTAAAATCATGAATCAACGAATAGAACTAGATGAGAACTAGAGATATTTCTTTAATAACAACATATAAGTTTCTTACAACCTATAACCATTGTGATGCAGTCTTGAAACTAGGCTCCAAGTTCCTCCACCCAATGCCAGATATGTACTAAAGTACCTCCAATAATCTGCACTCTAATGGGTCCAAGGAATACAAATATTTTCTTCCTAACGAGATAAGAAGAATACAAATTATGGAAACAAGGGTTTCCAAGCAGAGGAAACAATCTCAGATGCAAGAGAAATAGGGGACTTGTAGGACTATGATAAAAATTCTAGCATAAGGATGTATTTCTTAGTTCCATTTTTCCTCCATCCGAAGGCTCTATTTTATACTCTATCTTGATGGTTGGAGTCGTTATGTAGAGGCTACAATAAGTTAGGAAACTGAAAAATTCGTTAACTCTGCCAAAAGTGTCAGGATTTATTATTTTTTAAGCGAAATTAACATGTACATAGATTTCTAACTAGAAACTAGTGGTATGTATGTACCTAGGATGCTTTAAAGAGAGTCGCATACATCTAGCAAAATGGGGTTTTTAAAGACATTTTTGAGGAAAAAGGGGATTTTGGTCTTGCAAGTAGGGAAAGGGATGTAACTTAGTCCAATGAGTCATCATGAGCATATGTTGTGGAAAATGAAACTATAACAATTATAGAACAAATATGATCACCTTTAGCTCTTTAAGGATTTAGGTTTTGGACTTAGGGTTTTGAAATTTTTTGATATCCTTGTATCTAAATTAATCCCTCATTTTTGTATATTGTTTGATATAAGACTTCATATTGATTGAAAAAAATATTAAATATTTCCATCTTTCCTGCTACTTTATACTCTGTCCTTCACTTATTTGATATGCTCATTTCCTTTGTTTGTTGTGTATTTAACTAGATTTGATGTATTTAATACATTGTTTCAAGATTTTTACGGCTGCCTCACAGAGTGATTACCATTAGAACGCATTGCTACATCTAATTCATGAGGAGTGTGTGGTTCAAATAAATATACATCATTTAGTGTGCATCACACTAATAGGTGATTGTGTGATCCACGTCAATGTTTTTAGATTTTAGAGTTCAATTAAGACAAACACTCGAGAACATGAGGCACTTGGAATTGGCTCTACCGCACGAAAGTAGAAGTCTAGTTAGGGTAGTTTATCTGTTGAAACTCCTATCAAATTTGATTCGAAAGATAAAGTAAAAGGATTGGTACTATGCTAGATCATGCTTACCTAAATTTGTATGTGTCATTATTCAAAGAAATATTTAAGTAGTAAAGATATGCACAAGATGGAGGGAATCTTAGTCAGATATAGGAATTCACCACAATGATCATAATTTCTTAATGTCCTAGTTATTTACATTAAAACTAATTTAAATTTATAATTGAAATATGCATATAAAAAGAGAGGGGCACATCTCTATCATATATATATCATATATAATCGTATATGTATCACAAATTAAGTGTATCTCATTGTGCATCAAATCCTGTTAGCGCGATTGGTTTCAATGGGCCTCGTTCTGCATGGTGACCCATGTTCAAAACTCGCAAGGAGGAGACACCTATAAATATATCCAACTAAGGGTTGGTGTGGCCCATGTTAGGTGTGATCCTTGGGTTATTTTTATGTCTTATATTCCCCTGGGTCATGGTTTATCAACCAAAAGATAGTCCCACAAGTCACGAACACACTAGAAAACAAAAAAAAAATGTATCTCAATGTGATCCATTTCTTTATTCCACCAACAATTTTGTTGTGCAACGCATGATTTCTACTCACATTGTTGTTGAGTTGAGAATGAAGTGAAAAATCATTGATCTAACTCAGAAGGGTGGTTGGTGCAAATATGATACCGAGTGGGTGCTATATTTTCAGAGTATGTAAGAAAAATATTGAGAGCAAAGAAGAATTGTGACTCAAACATTACATTGGGGTTCATTAAATATTCTAAATACCCTTTAGGAAATATTTATGCCATAGACCTAGTTTCCATGAAGTGAACCAATGTACACATCAACTTCTCTAGAGATATCAAAATCATTCATCTTGGCTCTATAGATGATTAGGTGAGTATATAACCTTCAAATCTTTTGGGTAATGGATTCTATGGGATTTTACAAGTGTTTTTTTGGAACAATATCCTTGTATTTTGAAATAGGAAGATGCATATTTTGATGAATAAGAAGAATTAGTCACATTATCTCATCTCGTCATGAAATCTCGCACCATAAGTTCCTTTCACAAAAACATCCATCAATGGATGTAACATTGGATACCAAGAGTCTTGTGCAAACATTTCAACGTGCTCTAGTTGTCAACAAAGCTCAGTTAGTTGTGTAGATAATAATGACAAGAGAGAGCTCGAATGTCATCTCATGAATTTGGTTGCTTTCTCTTCAGGCCAACAACTTATATTTGTTAGAGTGAACCCAATTCTAATGATCCACTCGACTATACATAATAGTGACTAGATCGGAAGTGCATAAACCAATTGAGAGAGAACCCAAAATGAATGGGAACTACTCACCCACAAGATATGGTTTTATCCATTATCATACCATGTAGGTAAAAGGGCATTCGATAGTTTCTTAATTCGTAAGATCTTGGCTAATCGTAATTGTATTAAGCATGTGTCTGGTAAGTAAGGGCTCTATGGGAGAAGGCTAAAGTCGAGGAGGGATAAAATATATTCTCTTTTGGTTGGGGGCCTCTTTATTTTTAATTATTTATGAATGATGGGGTGTGATTCATTTATGCACCAATGATGAGAGAGATTTTTCTTCATTCCTTTTCCCCATCGATCAGTAAGAGGAATTCTTCCCTCTGCCTATGGGGTTGAATTCTCAAGTGCTACAGAGTCACAGAGATATAATTATTTTGGATGGATAATTATATTGTTTTTAATCCATATTGATCCTTTCAGAGTGGAAAAAATAGGAGGAATCAACTTGTAGGGCTATTTTTGTGGTAGGTCCCAGTTTGGAAAATTGGGGTTCATAACCTTTTGGAGCCGTTTTGAGGCATTAAACAACGTTTTTGGGTTTTTTTTGTTTGGAACTAATGTACACCTCATTGAAGGTGTTCTACACTCTGAAACCTTTCCAACGGTGTAGACCGTGCATCAATCAGAGTTCATATGCAAACGTTGTGCGACCCACAACTTGACCTGCCATGTTGAAAACCATGGTACAAGAGGATGCCACATCAACCCCCATTACTCATGCATATGGGGCTAGCCATGTGAGGAATTTCAATAAGATTCTATAAGGCTCAAAAACCTACAACAATTGAGGGTTGAGGAAGTCAAAAACCTATCCTTAGATGTCTATCGGGCTATGTTAAAAACCAAGCCACTAGGAGGAGAAGGGGTTCCAATCTTTTGCATTGTATTTTGTTCCATAGCTGAGAAAAAAATATGAGAGTGGTATTTTGTGAGTGTAACATAGGAGGAAATAGTTTTTATCATACATACAGGCCACAAGTCAAAGTAAACTCACAGAGAGTGCCTCTTTCTTTGTACATGCATCATTTCTATACTAGAGAAAAAAGAGCAGAGAAACCTCACCTTCTAGTTGGGTTTTCTCACGTATTGAATTTCCCAAGTCATATCTTGTGTTTATTTGTGGATGGTGTGATTGTATTTTACTATTCTCTATTTTTCACCTTTTATCTATTTCATGTGTAAGCAAAAAATCAGTAACTAAATACTCTGGAGATCTAAAGGAAAAATAACCTTAATAGTAAAGATTTCAGTATTTTATTACATCTATTGTGAAGAACTATTCCAGTGGAATATCCACTGTATTTTGTAGATCATATTGGTATCAGAGAGAGGTTTTTCTTTTGGAGTATTTATGGAAAGTTATAGAATCTAGGAATCAACTTAAAGAGAAGTTGCATAAACCCTAGCCATGGCAGATGAGTTTGTTCATAAAAACCCTTAAGATCTAGTAGAAGAAATATTTGAGAGGTTAGAAGTGCAAGTTTCCAACATCAGACACAATATGACCTCCTCATGGAATCTCTAGCAAGAAATCTTGGAATGTTCATAGATGATGGAGGCTCTAACTCAAAGAATAGATCGTATGGGAAATAGGAAGATCAGAAAGACTCAGGAAAGGAGTCATGGAAAGAATATAAGAAAGAGAAGTCGAGTTCAAGTGTCATGAACCTTTCACAGTCCCTATTCAAGATGGAAGTGAAAGTGGACATAAATCCATACCAAGGTGATATCAATGCATTAAAACTAAATCATTGGTTACAACAACTAGAATTTTATTTTAGTATTCACCATATAGATGAAGAGCATAATATTTCATTTGTTAGATTGAAGTCAGAGGGAAATGCTTTAACATGGTGGTAAATCCATACAGAAACACTTAGGATGGAGGGTGATCTTCTAGTAACTAGGTGAGAGGAATTCAAAACCCTCATCAAGTCCCAATTCTACCCTATCGAGTATGTATAGGACCAATGGATCCGATGCAACTACTTTAGGAAGAGGCAGGGGCAGAGTGTATAGGAGTCACCACTGAGTTCAGAAAGATGGGCATGATGTTGGGTATCTCTCCCAAGAACCCATATGTACTCCTAAATTATCTGGGGGGTTTACATAATCATGTATGAAAGCAGGTGAGGCTCTTCAAGCCAAGGACAATGGATGAGGCATGTGTACAGGAACAATACCTAGAAAACACAGGCCAAAAGAATAGGAAACCAAGTGGTTTGAAGTAGAAAGATCACCAAAAATATTCCAAGGAGGGGAAGAAGAAGTGGAAAGGGGGAAATATAAGAAGATAGTAGCCACTACACATTAGTGCAAAGATAAAAAAAACCATTGCAATCATTGCAACATTGATGGCCACACCAAGGAAAAATGTTGGAAACTGCATTCAAAGATGAATGTGAAGAACCACAAGAAGGATGGAAAGAAAAATAATATTTTAGCCACAAATTCAAGAAATTAGGTTGAAATTAGCTCAAATCTGGATGACAAGAGTTTTTCCAAATCTATTTAGAAGGAGTTGAATCTAAGTAGCCTTCATCACTAGGGAGAGAAGGACATGACCAAGCTCTTCCACATCAAGATTCAGGTCAAGAAGACCAAGATAGATGCTCTATTGGACTTTGGTTCAAATTCTAATCTCATAGCAGCGGATCTAATTAACAAGCTTGGATTGGAGGTTCACAGTCAACCTAGCCCCTATCCATTGGGTTGGGTAATAAGGATGTAAAGATAAAAGTAATGAAACAACATAAGACTAAATTTACTATAAGTGTTGATTTAATAGATGAAGTAGAATTGGATGTAGTACAATTGGATGTATGCAAAGTAGTGATTGGAAGCCCCTACATGTATATGTGGGATCATGTGGAGAACCAACCAATACTACCTCATCAAGGAAAATAAATATTCCATCATCAATGTGCACAAATGAAAGTCAAATATCTCACTAGTAATTTCCAACAAAGCCAAGAAGTTGATTAGTTCTAGTAAGAAATATGTTTTTCTTTTCTTAAGAGAAAATAAGTTTGATGATGAGTCCATGAGAGTGAAGGCATCCCTAGAGGGATTTACTAAAGAGAAAAAACATCATTTGGAGGATTTTCTATAGAAATAAAGAGGAGATTTCAAGGATCTTAAAGGGATACCACCCAAGAGTGACATGGAGCATGAAATAGAGTTTTTTCCAGACTCCCCATTGCCAAATATTGGGTTTTATAGATAGTTTGTTCTAGAAGCGAATGAAGTCAAGAAGCAGTTGCAGTAGTTGTTGGAGTAGGGTGTGATTCGACCAAGTACCTCACCGTGTGCGTCACCCATCATAATTTTTCCGAAGAAGGATTGGACTTGGAGAATGTGTATCGATTACAGGCCATTGGACAAGATTACACTGAAGAATCGGTACCCTTTTCATAAGATCAATGATCTGTTGGACCAGCTGCAGCATGCCAAGTACTTCACTAAGCTAGATTTGAAATCAGGATATCACCATGTACGAGTCAAAGAAGAAGATACCTGGAAGATTTCCCTCAAGACAAGGCAAGGTTTGTATTAGTGGTTGGTTATTCCATTCGGTTTATGCAATGCACTGGCTACATTTATGAGACTAATGAATGATGTTTTCTTCACTTATCTAGATTCATTTTTTATTGTCTATGTGGATGATATAATGTTTTATAGCACTACCTAGGAGGAGCACATCTCACATCTTATACAGGTGTTAGAGACTCTGAAAAAGAACCAACTTCTGGCCAATCTCAAGAAATGCGAGTTTTCTCAATAGTATTTGGTGTATTTAGGGTATGTGATTGGTGGAGGGGAGCTCAAGATAGATCCCACAAAGATGGAGGCCATCATGAAAGAGCTAGCTCCTACAAATGTCACTGAAGTTCAAAGTTTTTTGGGGGAAACAAAGTATTTCCACAAGTTCATAGCTTCATTTTCAGCAGTTATTACACCACTCCATGCCATAACAGTGAGTGGTAAGATTTTTTAGTGGGGGGGGGAATCAGTAGAAGGAATTTGATGAGATAAAAAGAAATATCAATAAAGCACCAGTGCATGCACTACGAAACTTGTAAAATCCCTTCGAAGTGGAGACAAATGCAAGTGGGTATGCCATGTGAGTAGTTTTGATATATGCAAGGAGGAAGGTCGGTATGTTATCAATCTAAATTATTTCATGGGGAAATACTCAATTAACCTACATATAAAAAGGATCCCTATGCCTTGGTACAAGTTCTAAAAAAGTGGAAGCACTATCTGATGGGAAAGGAGACCATCATCCACACAAATCTCCATCCACTACAATTTTTGCAAGCCCAGAGTAAGCTACAACAAACTAGACATTACAAGTGGATGGGATTTTTATAGAAATTTCATTTGGTCATAAAGTATAAGAAGGGTAGCACAAATAAGTTCGCATACATGCTTTCACGACCACCCACATCCAATATTATGGCTTTGGTAAATTTGATGCACATGGATCCTTTAACCCATGATGCATACACAGAGGCATACATAGAATATGAAGACTTCAAGGAGGTGGTTCAATAGTTACAGGGCCAAATTCATATAGAAGAAGGTGATAACAAGGCTGACTATCATATCCAAAATGGTTTACTCTACAAGCGTGACAACTTATGTGTATCTAAAGGTGAACGACTGCAGCTTATCAGAGAGACTCACACCTCCAAGGTTGCATGACATTTTGGTGTTGGGAAGACAGTTGCCAATTTACAAATGTATGTGTACTGGCCCAGAATGTAAGAATATGTAGCACAATATATTAAAGGATGTATACTTTTCTATACCAGCAAGATCAGTAACAAGAAGCAAGATCTATATCATTCCTTACCTGTACCCACTTGACCTTGGGAAATAATTTCCATGGATTTTGTGGGAGGTTTACCAACCACATGGAAAGGACATGACTATTTGTTTGTGGTAGTTGACAGGTTCATCAAAATGTGCATTCTCATTCCTTGTAAAAATACTAGCAAGGGATAGCAAGCAACAAACTTGTTCTTTGAACAGGTCTTGGTGCACGTTGGGATACCAAGGAGCATAATCTTGGATAGGGATACCATATTTCTCAGTTCATTTTGGACTACATTGTGGTAAATGATGGACACTAATTTGAAGAGGTCTACAACATTACATCCATAGAAAGGTGGGAAGATGGAATTAGTCAACATGACTTTCATGAAATTTTTGAGAGGTTACAATCTAAATCATTTGAATACCTAGGATAAAAAATCTAATCTATATACAACACTCTTATAACAGAGCATTCCACACTTCTACTCGTAAGTCACCTTTCGAAACTTTTTTTGGTAATTTTCCACCTTCACCCTTAGATGTCATATATGGATAGTAAGGAGGACTAATGGAGGACCTCACATGAGATTCATTAAAGGCGGAGAATTTTGTTGAGAATATCAGGAAGATACATTTGCAAGTACAAGAGGCACTGAAGAAGTCACGGGAAAAGTACAAGGCTAGACATAATCAACACATAATAGAGAGAATGTTTAGAGTGGGAGACAAAGTATGGTTACAACTAAATAAGGAAAGGCTACATGGTCCTAGTAAGAAGATCAAGGATCTATGGTACGATCCTTTTGAGGTATTGAAAAAGGTGGGAGATAATCCCTATAGGCTCACTCTACCCCCATACATGTGCATTTACTTAGTAGTGAATGTGGAGAATCTCAAACTCTATGAGCCCCTCCATGTTGGATCAGAAGGAGGAGGAGTGTTATCACTGAAATTTCGTCTGCACATGGCGACAAGAACTCCGCATCATCAAAATAGCAATGAAGTCATTCACGGCACTGAATTAATTTCACAGCACTCCAGAAGGGAAAAAAACTATACAAAGTAACCAAAAATTGAAGGGCGCTTTACAGCAGTATGGTTCGCGCGCACATGCGCAGGAAAAAAATGTGTTATTAGCGCATACGCGCTCGATGCGCGGCTGCCAACACAAGAACCCGCGCATCTGCTAAAACGACGCATTAATTGAATAGGTCGGCCTCCCAACCGCCTACGGACCGGCTCCCAAGTTGATTTGACTTTCAAATCAGAGCCGGATCCACAAAATCAGTGGGTTAATGACCTAAATAAACCCTAAAAGGGTCCTGTTCACACTTTGAGAAGGTTACATGACTGCCTGAGGAGCTGCTATAAAAGGCCACGAGGATACACTGTTTTGGCAGGGAATTCTAAGCACTGTTATGCTATTCAGATGGTTAAGGGCTCATCCTTTGACAACAACCCATCAGTTGCATCACCGAGAGTTCTTTCACTGCTATGTTCAGTTCTTTTCATTTGTAAGGAAGGCAAATTGTGTGAGGGCCCCAAAGAGCCTTCTATTGGGGGGAGATGGAACCTCTAGTTTCTTCCTTCAGCGTGCTCTGGTTTCATTAATACACCAGCCTGAAACCATTTGGTGACCCCTGTGTTTTGTGTTTGATGTTTGTTTTTTTATTTGTTTTCAGTTGATATTAGACTCTAGTTCGTTTTGTTTCCTTTAACCCTTTGCTCCACAGCTGTTCTGCCCTGCTGGACCCAACAGGGTATGCAAGCGCTCTCTATTTTCTCACCTGGTGACCATTTGAACACGAACAAGGAGGTCCTACCTTCTATAGAGGATTTAGAACTAGATTCTCAGGAAGAGTTGGAAAAGCATACGATTTTGTAGAAGAGGTATAGAACTACAAGATAGGGGTAGCATGACCTTTGGCATATTAGGCTGAAGGGACAACTTCCGGGAAAATAAAATTGGTACTCCAAGGAGAAGGTAGAGGAAAATTTTCATCACCTCATTTAGTAAACATTTTGGGGACCAAAATCCTCCCCAAATGGGGATGTATGATTTGGAATGGATCATTGTGTTTTTTTTCATCCATCTTCATCCTTTTAGAGTGGAAAACATTGGAGGAATCATCTTGTAGGGCCATTTTAGTGGTAGGTCCCAGTTCGGAAAATTGGAGTTTGGAACCTTCCAAAGCCATTTTGAGGCATTTTTGGGGGTTTTTAGTGTCTCGAACATATGCACACCCCCTTCAAGCTATTCTACACTCTGATACCTTTCTACTTGTGTAGACCATGCATCAATCAAATTTTGTGTGCAAAATGTATGCCTCCCACAAGTTGACCTACCGTGTTAACCACCATGGTACAAGAGGATGCCATGTCATCTGCCATTACTCATGAATATGGGGCTATCCACATGATTAATTTAAAGAATATTATATAAGGTTCAAAATCCTACCACAATTGAGGGTGGGAAGTCAAAAACCTATCCCTAGATGGATATTAAGCTATGTTAAAATCCAGGCCACTAGGAGAAGGGGTTCAATTATTTTGCATTGTATCTTGTTCCATAGCTGAGAAAAACATCTGAGAATGGTATTTTGTGATCATAACAGAGGAGGAGAGATTTTGTAGCAGCCATATAGGCCACACATCAAAGGAAACTCCACGGAGAGTGCTTCTTTCTTTGTACTTGCATCATTTCTATACCAGAGAAAAGAGAGCATAGGAGCCTCACCTTCTAGCTGGGTTTATCTGTATTGGGTTTCCTAGGTCATAACTTGTGTTTATTTATGGATAGTGTGATTGTATTTTGTTTTTCTCTATTTTTTGCATTTTATCTATTTCACGCATAAGAATAAAATTGGTAACTAAATATTCTAGAGAACTAAAGGAAAAAGAACATTAATAGTAAAGATTTCAGTATTTTATTACATATGTTGTGACAAAATGTTCCATTGGAATATCAATGGCAGTTTATAGATGATATAACCTTACAACTCTCAAGTAATTGACTTGATTGAGTGATGATCCCTCTAGGAAGGATTCTATATCTTAAACATAGGTAAGAAGGATAATCTACAATACACCCCACTATAGGAATTAGCCCCAACGTGACCCTTCCGTAATATTTTCATAACTTTATCAGGATAATAGGAGATAAGGACCAATTTTTCCCTTCAATTTTATCATATATGTGTCAGTTTCATTTAAATTTCGTTTAAACGATATCTATAATCATCAATAGAAGATATGTATTTAACTCACATAAGTAATCATTGGCACCAATACTCTCGAATTTGGTGTAGTTCTTGGAATTTTTTGCATCAATACCATTCATGAGAAGCATGTTATCCCTCAAAGAATGAGCTCTTTGAAGAGAACTAAGTTGTTTTGTTGATGGAATATCCACTAAATCCCACCCCACATCCAATATTTTCTCAATCCTGCACATAGACACTAGTCCTTATGCATCTTTGCACAAAGCAAGTTATTTTTAGTTAAAGTAGATTTTTAGGCATGATAGACTATATTGAAGCTTCATATTTTGTTGAAACATGAAATAATTTTCATAAAATATGAATTTGTGTTTTCATAACCTAAACAAATTTCCAAACATTTGTAAATCGATTGTCTGCTATTAGCTTTAGAATAGAAAGCATCCAAGGTTTAAATAGAAAAACTTATCAAAATATTATCAAAAGAATACTATGACTGTGTTATTTCAATATAAAATAATGTGCATGGGTAATGTATAAAAAACAATTATTATGTCAGCAACCATTCTCTTTGGAAATTTTATTTATTTAACACAAAAATATCCAAAGAAACACATCTTAATATTTATGAAAACAATATTATCAAACTCTTATAAAGCAATTTCAAAGAAAACTACTAATCAGCCCAATTCTCAAGCCTTGAGAAGTACTTTTAACACCTTTAAAAAATTAGTTTAAACAAGTTAGGAACCACTACACACTTTCCTTACTCCAAAATTGGCTACATTAATGTCCCATGACAATATTAGAAAATCTACTAAAGATTAAGTTTGAACATATGAGATTAGCAAATCTAGGAAAGATTAAGTTTGAACATACCAGAAAGGAGTCATGAGCTACAAAGCGACAAATTCTTTTCTCAATCATAGAATTATGTAATCTAGATCAACAAATTTCAAGGAAAAAAGAAAAATTATGCATGCTTGATTACATAGATTCAAAGTATTATGCTTCAGACAACAGTAGATCAATTGCTCATAAATGAGAGAAAAAACAATTTCCTTTTCAACTCTATCCATATTTCCTTCCTCGAATAGAAACATGTGCTTATTAGTGCCATCGTTTCAAGGGTATAAGCACTTTCTATAATGATCTATGCCTCGATTAAAACATGCAATTTTTTGGGTTTTGCAGTATCCCAACATTACATCGAGCTTCAACAGAAGCAAAACTCTCAATAATGTGGCCATCCTCGTGTCCATATTGTTTGTATTGAAGGCCTTTGACATGATGATATGAGGTGCATTTTTCATGGGCATGTGTGGTAGTCAGTTGGTTGTTCTTGTTGTTGGAGGGTGGTCCCATGTTGAGAAACTTGGCTACGCGTTCATGTTGTTGGAAGGTAGTCCCATGTAAAGAAACGTGGAAACGTTTTAGTTCATGATGATTATTAAAATAAAATATTTATAATTTATTTTTGATGCATTCCAATGATTTATTTACACTCATAGTCATGTTGATCTATCTCTTCCTATGATGCCTCGAAAACTTCAATGCCATCTATGATAACACCATTGATAATTAAATATATTACCAACAATTTTTGCTTAAAGTATTAATACTTTGTGGAAACGTGAATACCGTCTCTAATAGCATTGTGATAGTTAAATATATCACTCATCATGTTTTTCTTAAATTATTAATACTTTGTGAGATATTATGAAGTTGATTTCAAGAGCACCAAATTAAGATAATTGAATTATGCAAATTCAACTTTATTTAGAGAATTCTTGATACTTTAAGGGTCATCTTGATGTTGGTAGAAATCATTATTGAGGCCCAACTAATGCACCATGAAGGTTACCGGAATTTTCAGGATCCCAACAAACACATCTTTAGATTTCTAAATTGTAGTGTAAAACATTTTTGTGTTGAAATTCAAGACAAACCTAGATCATACATGAGCATAAAATCCAAACAAAAAATAGAACAACAAAAAAAATAGCAGAAATGAGAGAAATACTATCTCTTCTTTATCTACTATTTAATTACAAGGTGAGCACCCATATTTATAATACACTGGACAGAGCCCAACATTAAAGGCGAGTGGTTGTGTAGTTCTCCTACTTCACTGATAAGTCAAGGAGGTGATTGAGTAATTTACCTACTATAGTGATAAGTCAAGGAATCACATGGTCATGTATATCCACCAACTACCAAATAGTGATTGACCTAAGTAAACTTATGTACACAAACACATCCCCATTGTTGGCTCGTTTCACACTTGTGCACATCCTTCCTCATGCTAGGAGTTTTAGACCCAGGGTTCGTCCATATTTTACCAAAAACAACCCAAAAGCATCAGCATATCAATCCTTGACCGAGGTCGGGGAAGGTCTCATTCGATATGAAAAGAGGATCACATAGACCATAAGGTCTTGTGATAGGTATGAAGGCTAAACATACAAAGATCCATCTCGACTAATATATGTGCAATTTATATCTGATAACTCATAAGGACTAAGAATTAAAACTATTCACACACATATCCTAAAAACACATGATAGACACCAAGTAGATCATAACAACAACAATATTCTTATTCCTTTCATTCCATTCAACACAAATATACAATATACATCTAGGAAACAATATTTAGGAACAACAAAGTTTCAGGTCTTCTTAATATAGCTTCTTATAAATATAAGACAGTGTGCAATGTGCATCCTCATCATCCTAAAAACCTATGACATACTTAGATGTATATGAAAAATCAGTACATTATTACAACAAGTCAGAGTGAGATTGACAGGAATGATTCTATGCATTATTCGATTGAGGGGCTAACTCTATTTTTGTTATAGATTCTTTATTTTATAGTTTTCTCTACTCTGGAACTCAGTCTTTTCTTTCTCTTCTCCACTCACTCTACCGATAACTACCTTGCATTCTTCTTCCACTTTCCATTGCTCCACACAGGCTTTCCAGATCAAGGAAATCTTAACTTCCTAGCTAACTCATCATCTAGTTGTCCCACGATCCCTTGTGTTGTTGGTAGTAATCATTCGAGAATATTTTCTGATGATTCCTTTCTTGATTTAGGTGGGAATATTCTTGATTTTTGGTGCAACTGAAAAAACTCAAATTAGTGAATGCTTGGTAGAGTTTAATCTTGGTGCGTAGCTAAAAAAACTTGTTTCGACGCACACTTTTTGTCATTCATCGTGCAATACTTGGAAAAAAATTAGAATGTGCGTGCACAACTTCATTTGTGCATGCACAAGATTAAACCCAAATCTTTGGGTGCCAACAGACCCACACCACTATTATTTGGCTCCTCCTAGAGCCAACTGCTGGATATACTCAAGGTGGATAGTTTGAGTAAAAGAAAATCATCATTCTTCAAAACAAGTTGTGACTATATCCTATCTTGAGTAAGAGAAAAATATTTATTCAGGTTCTAGTAGCAATCTGACCCAAGTACTAGGATGGGTCAAGTAGGTCGCATGGTGAAAGATGGATTTGAATTTCATGCAGTCATATGCTTGACCTAGAACCTTTGCTGGTGTCCATGGAGGTGAATGAGGGATCTATTTAAATCCCTCCTTCAAACATCAACCATGAGCAAGAAGCTAGGTTCCCTTAAGAGAGAGCATCATTTATGCTTGTTGGTTTTTTATGTTTGGACCATGTTGGGTAGATAGCCTTGGTTATTATTCTTCTAGAGGGTTTAGGTTTCATTGTGAGATGTGAGAAGGGGTCTACTAGCAATGAGTTTGGATATATGGAATCAATCCGGCCATGATGTTGCTAGAGGAGGTCCCATGATGATGATTAAGAGAAGGGTTGTTGGCGAGCCAATAAAGGGGGCCCCTTCTTATCAACAAAGTGGATGATGCATGGTGGTTGTTCAATCAATTGTGGGATGAGAAAGGTAGTGAACATCCATGAGTATGAAAAATGGTTTAGGGAACTATGGGGTACTAATATGGTATATGTTAGGACAAAAGGGGACTAGGCCCTTATGGAGTAGCTGGTGACAGGATGACAGTCTATGAGAAAACTGAAGTATGCGATTTGGGATGCTCTAGCAAATGAAAGATAGAATAATATGGTCAATCTCTGAATCCACATCATGACAAATTAGCAAGGAAAAATCATAGATGGAGGTAGTTGGGAATGGGGCATGGAGAATGGCTCCAGTGAAAGTGCCAAGGGGGGGTATAAATAGAGTGAATATGGTGGGAAAATGACGAAGGAGAGAAAGAAATATTTGATGAAGGATATTTCTTGGAGATCAAGAAGAAAGTGGTGGTGGATGACTCCAGGGACTGGCGACGTTCCATATTCTTTGTATCGATAATTTTTGTTAGAGAATGTGGTTGTAAAATTGATTATGTACTTGTGGTATGTGTGAAATTCCCAAATGGAATTACTTTCCCTTTCAATGAAATGAAGCACTAGGAAACTCCTCCAGCACCTATGTGATTTTTTAGTGAAGACCATAACCCTATACTTTTGGAAAAGACGCAACCAAATTTGGAAATCTGGATGATTTGCACCCTTTTTTTCGCTTTGTCGATGTCACCCGTGTGACCAATAGGAATTCTTATGCTGTGAAATTCTAAATTATGTTGAATATGAAATATGTGATATGCAATACAACCTATTCTAATCCTACTATATTAATTTTTAAAGTTGAAATAGAGTTAACTGACGGTTGACCCTTGAGGTACATATTACACCTTCAACATACTACCATTAATGAGACCCTTGAGTGGTTGTCCTTGTAAGGTTGTCATCCTGGAATCACCTGATTCACTAATGTAGACTAGCCGAAAATGACCCAACTACTACATGCATAGCTTACTAGGATGTTGTAAATATTTATTGTCATATAATAAAACTAAAGATCCTAGTTGGAGGATTTTTTGGCAAATATTACAATCGTTCCAGGCCTTTTGTCTGTCCTTTTTGACCACCTGGATGAAGCCCGCCACTATTCATTCCTCCGTTAGTTCCATAATTTCATATAACCTGTGTTGGAGGGACTGATCATCTTTCATCTGGGTTGCAAGGGAAACTCGGAGGATAGGAACAACAAATTCTAGTGGCATGACCACTTCCTTCCCATAGACCAATCAGAACGACATGTGTTTTTTCATTCATTTGAATGTAGTTCGATAAGCCCATAATACTATGGGGATACACTAATCCCAGTCATCACACTACACATTACAAACTTTAGCTAAATCATGTTCTAAAATTTTATTAAAAGCTTCCACAATGCCTTTAGCTTGCAGATGATATGGGGTGCTATTCTAGTGATGGATCATGAACTCCTGAGTGAGGTGTTGAATGGTTTTGTTCATAAAATGTTAGACCTGGTCACTCATCAACACCCTTGGGCAGTTGAATCTGGTGATGATATTTTCAAAAATGAAGCAGGTCGTTGTTTCCTCTATACAATTATTGACTGGTGCAGCTTCATCCCATCTAGTTAGATATTCAGTTTTGGTAATGATCTCACGTTCCCATTTGCGACATGATGGTGGGTTCATGGGACCCACAAATTCAATTTCCCACTTGTCAAATGTCTCCATTTTTTTACTGGAAATAATGGGAGCTCATCCCTTGGAAAAGGATTTCCAATGTGTTGATAGACGTTACAATGCTTGCAATATTTCTTGGAATCTGCAAAGAGTGAGGGCCACCAAAGTCCTATGTGCAAAAATTTGAGCGTTGTAGACTTACTTGAATTGTGGCCTCCAACAATTCCTTCATATGATTCATATAAGATGGGATCATGTTCATGTGATAAGGCACATCAGTGTAGGATTCCTTCTAAACCCAACTTATATAGTTGGTCGGTAATCAACTAATAATCAGCACTACGGGTCACCAATTGTCGAAGTTGCGGCAGATTATAATCTATAGGATCTTGGTCATTCATAATAAATTCATCTATTTCCTCAAGTTGGTAAGTAACTACTTTGACTCAGAAAAGTTTCACATAGAGAAGCTCATCATTGAGGTTCTTAGGAGCTTCCCTCATCTGAATACAGGACAAATGATCTGGTCCAACATTATATTTACTAGGCTTGACCATGACTTCAAAATAAAACTATTGAAAGAGGAGAAACCAATAGAAAATTCTACCACCCAATATTGGGTTGTTGACCAAATACTTGAGCACATAGTGTTCTGTGAAAAATTTAAATGAGTTTCCCAGCAAATAATAGAAAAATGTTTGCAAGGAATAAACCATGGAAAGACCCTCAGGCTTTATTGTTGTATAATTATTTTCAGCGTCAGGCAACTTTTGATAGGTTAAGTATACTAGGTGGTCATTACCTCCTTGCCCCGACTACACGAGAACAATGTCAAGCACAATAGATGAGGAATTGACGTGAACGTGAAATAACTTGGACCAATCGAGAAACACATTGATTGGTGCAGTGACCAAATTCTCTTTCAAAGTGTCCAATCCTGTCTTTCATTCTGGTGTCCAAATAGTCTTTGTTTCTTTGCACAAAAATGTCTTCATCGAGGCAACAATTTGAGCACAATTCTAGATGAACTATCAGTAGTATCATGTGTGTCCAACGTGATGCATAGTTCACTAACTGAGGTGGTGGTGACCATTTCCAGTATGGCTGTAATTTTCGCTGGATCAACCAACAAACCTTCCTTATAGATGATGTGGCCCAACAGTATACTAAACGGGATGAAAAATATGCACTTCCTTAAATTTATTGATATATGTAGCTGGCAACATCTATCTAGTATCAATTGATGAGCTTGTATGTGTTCCTTTAGTAAACTGAACACAGTCTAGTCATCTAAAAAAACTTCAATAAATTTATGGATAAAATCTTTAAAGGCTACAACCACTATATAGGAAAATACTTTGGGGGCATTCTTCAATCCAAAGGGAATTTTAGTGTATGAAAATGACCCCCATTATGTTGTAAAGGTGGTTTTAGCTTGATCCTCTTCTTCAATATGAACCTGATGATACCCTGAAAATATGTTTGTAAAAGAGTAGGCTTCCCAGCCACCAACATTTTCTAGCACCACATCTATGAAAGGTGTAGGGAACGGGTCATGGAAGAAAGCTACGTTGAGAATCCTCAAATCCACATAGATTCATATATCACATGTTTTCTTGGGTTGCACCACCATAGGAAAAATCCACTTTGACTCTTCAATAGGGACAATGATTTCTTCATCCAACATTCGATCCAACTCCTTGTGTACTTTCACTTTCTACTTTGGATTTAGTTGATAAGGTATCCTCTTGACCAATTTGGCATCTAACTTCAGTTGAATTTCCATGGCCCCTAGTGAGCCTGCGATCCCTTTCATTTTGGAGAAATTGCGGGGAAATAAGTCCTCATATTCTTTGAGGGGGTCCACAACCTAAGTAATTGTTTCCTTATCCCAGTAGTCTCTAATGATGGCCATCTTTGGTGCATATTCAATTCCAATATTTTAATTTTTGGTTTTGATTGGACCATTATAGTATGGTACTTCCATTTCTAGTACTTTCCCCTCAATGGCACACTCACCTTCAGACTCTTTGATATTTATTTCTCATGGATCATCATCATCAATTTTGTCTACATCAATATTCCATCAGTGGATAGCCTCATTTAATTTGGCCACGGGCTAGTGATATGAGCATACGACCCTAGGGGTAGCTTCTTTTCGTTGTCGATGAAAAATAAAATCTTTAATTTGAAAAAAGGTTCCTCTTTAAACTGGATCTTTCATAGTGAAAATAAATGTCAAACAAAATTGGGAGCTCAGATGGGTCCATTCGACCATATTCCTTCTGAGCACCTCCTAAATATACCAATTTTTATAGGGTTATTAACCTCCAAAACCTTGGGAAATCATCTCCTAGAGGTCCCATATCCAATTCAACAACTTTCACCACCTTTTCCCTGATTGTCCATCCCAATTTCCCCTTGGTCGCTCTTGTCATTCATTAAAGGTACGACCAAGAGCGTTGGTTTCCCTTTTTAGCCTGTCATGGCATGACCAATCACTCTATCTACATGTATAGGTCACGAATGAGCCTAGTGTTATAGAAAAGTTTGCCTCACTCCATGAAACTTGCTTGGATGGCATTTCCATTTCCCTATGTAGACTTTAAGTCCCTTTTTGTACCTTTTAGAGCTAAAAATCATATTTTTCCCAGTATGGTCGTCAATTATGTTACAAGGAAAATCTCTCTATGGCATGGGGTAAACCACAATAGATGGAATGACATGCAGAAATCAACTCTAATATCAAGTATGATATATAAATGAAATGCTAACAACATAAGAACAAGATCCTACCTCGTCCGGACATTTGATGCAGACCATCGTTGAGCACACAACTCAAATATTTATACCTGCAACTTGTCCTCAACAACCAAGATACGCAAGCATATGGTGATAATATATAATGTTATCATATAGATTAGCATAATCCACTAACATGCATGACAAATACGCCCATGGAATAATAATTCAAATATTTGCAAGATATCAATTGGATGACAAAAGAGTATTTCTATTAAAATAATCAACACAAGTATATGGGTGACAAACTTCTCTAATAGAACATATCGGAATTGAGAAACTAAGTCCGTCCAGCTGGGCCTCCACCACTTTAGTCCTCCACCAAATGCAAGATCATATAAGGGATACAATGAGGTTCTCCATCAAATAAGGAAGAGCTTGGGGGCTGAACAATGAGTTCATACTTTTAAGGATAAAGGGATGTAGACTCAATGTGAAGTGAAATTTCTCTAGAGTATCTTTGCTCTCAAAATTTGAATTCTCTTCTTTCCAAGGCTTGGATATGGCCCAATTTATAGCCTTCAAATGGAACTGAAGGGTTGAGTCAGAATGTTTCCAGTATATGGAAGGTCAAGGATCATGGACCCTGTGATGTGACATGGAAACCTAACACAATTTTTAATTTTGAGAACCAAACCCGATGTACGCGAGCTGTAATGGAGAAACCTGCGTATACGCATGTTGTCTAACTAGTAGGGCACGTATATGTGGAAAATTATGATTTTTAGCTCTGGAAGGTACAAAAAGGAACTTCAAGTCTGCATAGGGAAATGGAAAGTCCATTCAAGGAAGTTGCATGGGGTGAGGAAAAAATTTCTATAACACCTAGAAGCTCCCATTTTTGGACTTGGTTGTAATGGATGACATCTCCCACCAATTTTTGGAGGTTTATCCTCAAGAATTCTTCCATTATGAGCTCGAGGATCTTATCCTACTAACCATATGGCCTTATCCCTAAATCCCTATAAGAACTAAGCCATTTCCCATGGGAAATGGGAAGGAAAGAGCTAGCAAGGTTACTCTGGTGATTTGGTTGCAAGACTTTGGCACGGAGCTTGGAAGAAGGTCATCTCTTCAGTTTACATCTGTAAGTTTTGTTATTGTTTTTTTATTAATAGAATACATATTGTATGTTTCCCTCTATCTAATTGTTCATCTAAGTGTATTCATTCATTGATAGAGAATTGGCATGATTGTGTGTTATGATATACTATCAGATCTAGAAGTATCCTTAGTTTATGTCTCTATTTATGTATTAGGTATAGGAAGAACTTAAGGGAGCTCAACTCCTACAGGGCTCAAAATCCCTACAACATATTGGCGACCATAATGGGGAGATCTCCCTTTATGTGTATTTCTTCCTTCTTTATGTGTTTTATTTATAAGATCTTTACCCACTCAAGTGTCCTAATCTGATTGCCAACCTTTTTTTTCCTCTTTCCTGAGTCTAGTTCAAGAAACCTTTACCTTGAATATGATATATCTCATCTAGATCTATCATTTTTTTCATTTCTCTGTTTCAGTCGCACCATCCCAGTGTACACAGAGCGACCCAAGACTTCTTGGTCGTGATTTTCCTTCCTTGGGGCAGCGACTATCCCTGCTGCCAAGCTTACCAGGAGTGACCATACCTTCTAGTCACCCTATTCCTCTCACTAGGGAGCAACCAGGTTGCTCTGTCTCCCTCTATAGAGAGCAACCAACCTCTTAAAAACCATTTTTTGGAGAGTTATCCTTCAAAAAAATAAGCCAAATCCTTTTCCGATGGTCTCCTTCAACACTCCAAACTTGTCTTAGGCCTGTCTCAGTCATTTTTCTTCAAATTATTTTGAAATTTATGAAATTTATATTCTCCTTTCTACCATATCATGTGATTGATGGGTACAACTAGAATCATCTAGTCTAATTCCTTCAATTAAGTAGAAGTCTATTCACAGTTGTTTGAGAAGATTCTTTGGAAAAATTTGTCATTTTATTATGCAAGTCTCTTTTTCATTAATTTGAATTCTTGTTGTTTCCCGAATCATTTGGAGAACCCTTTAGACTATTATCTAGACTTGAAATTTTTTGTGTTCTTTAAGTTTTCATGTTTGGTTTTTTCTTCCAATTTTTGCATTCATTACAGAACATTGTTGATTGAAAGTGAAAGTTGAAGAAGATTTTTTTTTTCCAATTTTCATATAGTTTGAAAAAAAAAAGAAAAAACAACATTGCATTTAGAGTGCTTTAGAATATGGTTGGAACAATTTTTTCTTGGTTAGGAATTTCAAAAATCATCCAAAACGTTTGGTTGAAAAATTGTAAAGTGAATCATTATGCATTAGGGTGTTCTCTTACATAAGAAACAAATGGAAAGATACTCTTCTCCCTCCCTTAAATAGGATTCATCGAAAGGAAAGTTGTTGAAATTTCATTCCTTTGCATGTATTTGGATTCGAGTCCTTTCATATCATAAGTTTCACTTCTGCACAACCTTTTGAGTAAAAAACAACTTTAAATATGAACATCATTAATAAAATTTACTAGAATTTTGTTTTCTAAGAACACAAACAGTAGTCCAGGTTTAGGGTCTTTGGAATAAGATAAGTGAGTAAACTATCCAAGACCACAAAAACAAACCATATAACACTAAAGAGTGCTTAAATCAAACTTTTGTATAGGCATAGCCAAGAACCCCCTCTCACACAGGGGCTACAGATGAGGTCGATTGCAGTTGGGAAATGGAGATTACCCCTTCGAGGCTTAACAAAATGTAGTGGAATGATATTATATTGGGGATTCTTCTTGAGAATCATCTATTTCCATTTGGTCTCAAAACTTCGTGAATCTGGAATCCGTTCGGGGTCCTCTAGAGCTTTTTTCGGTCCTCCTGTTCTTAGTCCTACTGAGGAATTTTGGACTTGATATCATGCCCATACTATTGGAACCAACTGTCAACTATACCCTCCCAGAGCCTAAATGTGAGTTGGTGACCTTAGTTTCCATAATATTTAGGGATTTCACACAAGGTGATGGTGAAGGGGAGTCTTCGTTATACCTGGATTAGATGTTGGTCAAACTCACTAGGGCTCCTTGGAGGGAAACCTGCGGATAGACTGTTGGGGAGTTTGCATCAAGGTGTAAGTCAGTTAAGTAGGCTGCCAACATAAATAATCCACCCACTCACCTCATCCCCTTCTCACATGTTCCCATGATGTTGGATTTCATCGCCAAATAGTAAGCTCATTATGCGAAGCTTTGGTTTTTTTTCTTGATTCCTATATTTATTAGCACATGTTGTTTATTTTATTTAGTTGGACTTAGGAGTGTCATTGTCATAAGTCAATCTTGGTCATCCAAGACCTACATAGGTATCGAAGGATGCAAGGTTTTCCTCCTCTACATTATGAACCCTTGCCTCTCAAATCACCCAAATACCATCCTCGAGAGGAACTCCATGAGGAAAACCACTCTGAAGCTGGAAGTATTGTTACCCCTTTGCCCGAATGCCCAGAAGGAGACAATTTTTGAGAGGGATTTTTACTCCTTGAAAATCCACCCTTGAATGACCCTTTCATTCTACTCCTAATTCAGGTAAACTTTGTTGGAGAACCTAAACTTGATATTGATTATCCTCGTCTACCATTTTTTCCTTTAAAAGACATCACGAGCATGAAAACCCAACAAATCCATTCATCTGAAGGTTTCACCACACCACCACAAGTTTTTGGCCCAACCAACCCTACCTAGACTCCTGAACAATCCTTTGTCCACAAACTTTTCAATCAGTTAGATACAACTATTGACTCAGCTTTTAAACTCTTGCATCGAGATACTTCACATGCCTCTTCACACACTCCCCATCCCCTCACATTCGGCATCTCCCAGATGTTTCAAACTTCTTTCCCTCGTCCCTCCCTTGTCCGCTCTAAATTACAATAGGATCAACTAAACGTCGTCCCAACCCAAACATCAACATTAACATTTGTATCACATGTTGTTCCAACCATATTACCACCACCTTCAAGAACCCAACCTTATACACCCTCCAGGGGGGAACCTTTATTTTCCCCATTGTTCTTAGGAGGAAATCCCAACCTTTTCGGAAAAAAAACTTCGACAGGAAGATTACCTCCCCAGGGAAGTCAACTCACTACTACATATTGAAAAACTTGTGACAAATGTACCCTTTCATCACAAAATTCAAGAGAAAGAGTTCAATTTTTCAATTTTATTATAAATCCAACTCGTATTTGTCACTCTATCGACGAATCCATATGTTCGTCACTCTTGTGATGAACGTGAAGATAATGGACTATTGTCACTCTTGTGATGAAATTATGGATTCATCGCAAGAGCGACGCTAACCATTGACCGTTACACTATTTGATAAAGTCAATATTGACCATTATAATCTTTGACAAATTCAACATTGATTTGGTCAGCTTTCGTCGCAAGAGCGACGATAACCATTGAACATTACACTATTTGATAAAGTCAACATTGACCATTATAATCTTTGAAAAATTTAACATTGATTTGGTCAATGTTCGTCTCTATTGTGACGAAAAAAATATCTACAAATATTTTGTGAATTAGAGATGTTGCGACAATCTTGCTATAACAACGACAGTTCAGAAAGGGTATTTTTGTGCAGAAGAATGTCACAGAATATTAGAGGCGGGAAAAAAAGTAAAGAGGGTGAAAAGGGTGATGGTAGATGTTATTGCCCTTGCAAAAGATGTTTCACTACACGTCCTGTAAGAATTTTAATAGAAACAACTAAAAACAATTGTAGGAAATATGGGCACATTGATGGGGGATTGAATGAATATCATCCTGTGGTAATTATTAGCTATATATTCATTATTTGTTTTTATATTTTCGATTAATATATGTGTGTGTGTGTGTATTGTTTGAATATTTTTTATACACACCAATTTTGCATGATTGTTTGTAATTATAAAGTTAGAGTTGCCCTCTAACCTTTTGTAGAATATTGCACCAAGTAGTAGCAGAAATGATGTTGTACAAGCTCATGAACATGATCAAGAAAATGAGGATCTCATGGAAGAAGATGATGGGACAAATCAAGTTAATGATCCCATGGAAGAAGATGATGGGATAAATCAAATGATCCAAGATTTGTTTTCTCATCTATATGAGGATGGGGACAGTGATGGTATTTATGATGAACCTCTATTTATCTTGTGGGTATTTTTATTTTGGGAGTTACACTTTGTGGAAACTAGGGTTTGTGGCTAGTCCTGAAACTAGTCAAAAACATGTGTTTCGGGTAAAAATGTCATAACTTCTTCGTAACATATCCAAATTTAGTGCAACCAAATGTGTGGGTTAGGGTACAGACTGCAGTATTCTTTGTATCAGGTTTATATCAATTCAATAAATATTCCATGCGAGGCATGCTCCACAAGGTTGCTCTCTAGAATAAGCCAAAATTCAGCAAGGTATGCCATTTTTTCTATAATTCCTTTTATGAGAGGTTCCAAGTAGTGACACTTGGAGGAATTGCATAAAACACACTGAAGAACATTGTATATTAGTTTCATATATTTATACATTACAGGTACAATGTTATGATTACTTCAAGTTAGGGTTGTTGACTAATAAAAAACTAGGCATGTGAGACTAAAGAAAAGTTTGATGAAAATGTTAGTCTCTTATTGTTAAAGTTAAGGAAGGTTTGCAGGAATGTGATAATATACACCAGGTCTATTACAAAGCTACAAATCAGATTTGGATGATGGAATTTATGAGGGCTTTTGGTTGATGTACATGTTGAGTACATGGTTGAGACAACTAGTTGATGAGTTGGCACATACATGAGGTGTATAGTTGATGATGTTGGTACATATTGATGAGTCATAATTGATGAGTAGTTGACACATGATTGGTACATACTTGGTACATGGTTGGATGCACTTATTTATGGTACAGGTTGATTACAGGTTGGTGTATGGTTGATGCACTTGTTTATGGTACAAGTTGATTATAGGTTGAGGTATAGGTTGATGCATGGTTTAGATTTATTGGTATAAGTTTACAATGGTATATCTCACAATGATAGTGTGGCAGTGATTCCATCATTCTACTTCTACTTTAGGGTGGAAGTACGGGGCAAGGACAAGTGGTTTTAGCCACCCTTCGGTTGTAGCCGGAGAACATAGGGGGTTGTATCCTCCTTCTGTTTGTAGCCAAAGAATTCGAGAGTTGGAGCTTCCTTTGGGTTGTATCCTAAGAAACTAGGGGGTTGGATCCTCCTTCTAGTTGCAGCTAGAAAACAAAGCAAGTTGGTGCTTCCAATGAATGTAATTCTTCAAGACATATAAGAAAAAACATTATGTGGTTTTCTCCCGCTTTGGGTTTGGGTTTCCATGTAAAACACTGGTGTACTATGTATGTGTATGATTGTTCATTTGTTCATTGCTCATTATTGGATGATAATTCTACATTGACATAACACTTGGATTATTTGGTTAAAAAACGATTAAATTTCTCTATCACTGATTCACCCCCCCTCTAAGTAATCAAAGAATTGGTATCAGAGTAGGTTCATTCAGAAATTAGTTTAACCAATGAAAGGTAGATCATGGAGAGAAAAAACTTGTATAAATATGGAATACCACAGTTTGACGGACATAAGTATGCTTTTTGGAGCATAAGGATGAAAACATATATACAGGCATAGGGATTTGAAATTTGGCAATCAATTGTAGATGGATACACAACACCAACAGTTCCGCCAACAAATGACAAAGCAGTGAAACTCGGTCAGAATAATTCCAAAGCCACAAATGCACTTCTAAATAGTCTCAGTGAAACAGTATTCACCAAAGTTGCACATTGTAAATCCACTAAAGATATTTTGGACAAGCTTCAAAATATTTATGAAGGAGATACAAATGTCAAAGTAGCAAAGCTTCAAACTTATAGGGGTCAGTTCGAACAACTAAAAATGAAGGAAGATGAGAATATTGCATCCTACTTCTTACGAGTCAATGAAACAGTGAATGCAATCATAGGATTGGGAGAAGAAATCGAAGAATCCGTAATTATTCAAAAGGTAATAAGATCTCTTCCTATGATATTTAACCCTAAGATATCATCACTAGAAGAAATATCAAATCTAAACTCAATAAGAATGGATGAACAGCATGGAATATTCACAACATATGAAATGAGAATTGAACAGGAAAATCCAGATGTAAAAGAAGCAGCCTTCAAATCATCCAAAAGATCAAAGAAAAAGAAAAATGAACAAGAAGAATATAATAGTAGCAATGACATCTCGGAAGATGATGAAGAAGTGGCCAACTTCATCAAAAGAATGAACAAGGGAACCAACGGTAGGTATAGAGGTAATCTTCCTTTAATTTGTTTTAATTGTGATGGTATTGGTCATTTTGCTAAAAAATGTCCTCATAAGAAAAAGAGAAATGATGAAGGTTACTCAAAAGGAAGACAAACATATAAAGGTAAAAGAACTAAAAAAAAAGTTTTCAAGAAATATTTTGCACCAAAGAAGGCATCTCATCATCAGATGAAGATGAAGTCAGTGATAGTGAAACAGGGAGAGTTCTATTCATGGTAGTAGAAGACTCTAATAAAGAAGACTCCGAAGAAGAATATGAAGAAGCAATAATAGCATATGAAGAAGAAATTGAAGAGGTATAAGTTGACTTCCGAGAAGAATTAATGAGTGCCATAGAAGTTATCAGAAGAGAAAAGAAGAAAAACAAGAAACTACAAGTAGAACTA
>JZKD02S0389495.1:669656-686760 GCA_000966675.3 Picea glauca | reverse complement strand
AGAAATGTTGAAAAGGTTTCAAATGGAAGATTCTAAACCTGTGGGCACACCTATGGTTACTAGATGCAAATTAAGAAAGGATGATGACTCACCTGATGTTGATCAAAGTTCATATGGGTCAATGATAGGCAATCTGTTGTACATCGCAACATCTTGTCCAGACATAATGCATGCTATTGGAATGGTAGGAAGATATCAATCTGCACCTAAACAAAGTCATTTGCTAGCTATCAAAAGGATATTCAGATATTTGAAAGAAACAATGAACTATGGCCTATGGTATCCTAAGAATCAGAATTTTCAATTATCATTCTACTCAGATACTGATTGGGCTAACTGCATGGATGAAAGGAAAAGCACGAGTGGAGGTGCGTTCTTCTTAGGATATTCTCTAGTATCATGGTTGAGTAAAAATAAAGGTTCCATTTATTTATCAACTACAGAGGTAGAGTACATTGTTGCTGCTACCTGTTGCACTCAGGTATTATGGATGATTCAGACACTTGCAGACTTGGAGGTAAAATATGTTGCACCGATCCCAATTCATTGTGATAACACTAGTTCCATAAGTGTGTCCAAGAATCCTGTATTCCACTCCAAGACCAAGCATATTCCCATAAAATACCATTTTCTGAGAGTGCAGGTCACCAATCAGATTGTTCAGGTCCATTACATTTCAACCACAGAATAGATTGCAGACATCTTTACTAAACCCCTAGCCAAGACACTGTTTGAATATCTCCGACAAAAGTTGGGTGTCATCCCATCTCAAAACTAAGAGATTCCATCCTGTTAGGGGGAGTTTGTATTGATTGAATATCTGATACCTTCGAAAAATACTACAACAGCTCAGGGGGAGTGTGTTTTCTTTGGAATTGGTGTCAAAGGGGGAGAAAAGAACAAGTCTGGGTGCCTTTGTTGCCATCAATGCCAAAGGGGGAGATTGTTGGCATGTTTTACAGGAAGCGTATGCTTTTCATTGATGGAAAGTATAGCAACGATGCTGGCTTGAGTACAGGTACAATGAGCCAGGCGAGCACCAGAAGTATTTTGGGGAGACGCAGCAAAGCAAGATCATGAAGACCAGAAGAGATAGTGCAGAGGTGCACGCAGAGTGCAAGAGTATGCGTGTTTGTCATTGATGGAAAATATCAAGACCAACAGCGCAACGTTGATCACATGGCAAGATTAGACGCGAAAACTCCATTTCGGATTTTTGGATATTGGGACTTGGAGGTGTCAAGAACACTCACAACAAGAATGTCGAAATCGCGAAATGCGAAACGTTGAAATACGTTGATCCGACTCCATTTTGGAGTTTCAGATACCAAGAGATGGAGGAGTCAAGAGTCGAGACTCTTCATCAATAGGAGTCCCGAAATCACGAAATGAGAAATGGTGAAATGACTTGAGCCATTGGATCGAGGAGATCATGGACCATTGATCTAACTCCATTTCGGATTTTTGGATACCGGGAGATGGAGGAGTCAAGAGTCGAGACTCTTCATCATAGGAGTCCCGAAGTTGCGAAATGTGGAATGCCAAAATCCTGAAACAGGAACTTCAACAAAGACTCCATTTCAGAGTTCTGGATACTGGGAGTTGGAGGTGTCAAGGATACTTCATCATAGAAATGTTGAAACACCAAAATGTGGAATGTTGAAATCCCAAAATAGGCACTTCAACAAAGACTCCATTTCAGAGTTCTGAATACCAGGAGTTGGAGGTGTCAAGGATACTTCATCACAGAAATGTCGAAAGGGACTATTGTGAGTCTCGAAAACCTAAAAGGAAAAACTTCGAAATCCCATCAACCGTCCATCTCAGTGGGTTATGTGAACCGTCTGATCACTTTGGATATTTTGTGATCATGAATTTTATATTGTTGGAGTCACGATGAATCGAAAGGAAAAATGTCGAAATCCCATCAGTTGTTCGATTAAGAAAAAGAAGGGATCATATTATGAAGTTTTTGTGGACTGTTGATCTAGCCCCATTTCGGGGATTGTGACTTGGAGTGTCGAAACACTTCACCACAGGATTGCGGAAATGTCGAAATGATGAAATGGGAAATAAATAAATAAACGCAAGTCACAAAAGGACCTTCTAAACAAGCATGTGGTCACCACCTGAGGCCACATGTGAAAGGAAAGGTGAAAGGTGCCAAAGGCACAAGGCACAATAGGTTCATAATGTAACTACTAGAAACGACTAATGTTTTCTGCTAGAGGACTCGAAGAGACTTCAGAGTGATTGACAGAGAAGATGAGGAGTCTCAAGGCATCTGCCATTGGAATGAAGATTGTTCATAAAAGCGATTGACAGATGGAAGAGCGTTGAAGCCTGTAACTGCAACAAAGAGAAAGAGATCGACTATGACAGAGAAGACGAAGAGTCTAGACCATTGGAGAGGCTAAGGAATCTCGGAATAACACCCAGTGATGATGGACGCATGGGTTGAACTGTCAGAGAAGATGAAGAGTCGCTATGATGATCAAGCAGAGCACTCATTGTGAAGAGAGCATGCAGAAGCATTGCGCAAGAGCATGCATAAGGTGCACAAAGACTATAAGAATGGAGAAAAAAAAAGAGATAAGTGTTGTTGTTGTTGAGTGTGATTGACATGTGAAGAAGGAGGTAGAGTGCAACAGTAGAAACGCACAGAAGAGGAATGGTGCATGGAAGGGACATGGCACACAGAACAAAGGTAGAAGAACAGAAAAGTGCAAGACTGTGTGCAGGAAGACACTGAGGCAGATAGAGCAAGGCAGTGTAGCAGAACTGTGATGAGACTGGTAAGCCATTGTGATGCAGGAGCATCTCAAGCGAGCCAACGCGGAGACAACGGACAACTGGACAAGCGCCCAGCACAAATTTTGAAAATGTATTAAAATATTAAATGAAGCCATTAAGTAGGAGTGCCTTTGTATGATGTAAATAGACCTTGAGCGTCTCGCTCTCGTCTGTGTTAGGTGAAGGCGTTTATGATAATGAATGTAAGTAGGTAGAATTGAATGTGTAGATTAGACAGTTTTAGAGCACAAGAGTGAAACGTGATATAGACACCCTCATTGTGTATTGTAACATTATGATGATAAGCATGAAGAGAAAGAGAATACAGAGCTGAGAAGGGAGAACTGTAAATTTGAAGAAACCCATGTACAAAGACTTGAATTAATAAGAGAAGAGCTCTGATTCAAATTCATGGCATTGTGTCGGTTCCCCATGTATGTGTTGAATGTTATGCTCATGGTTATTTTACCCTTTCTGTTGTACATTTTCTTTTATGCTATGTATGAATGATTTCTTGTTGAATGTTTGAAATCTGTGAGAGAGAGAGTAAGGGAAATTAGTTTCAATTGTTTCTCTATCTGAGCAAGAATTCCTGCAAGGAGTGCAGTTGAATTGTCCGCAAGGAGTGCATTGACAAGGTGTTCATAGGTTTGTCTCTGAAATCTCAGGAGAGATAGCTTTTGTTCTCATTTCCACAGGAGTGCAGTTGGGCACAGGAGCCATGAAAGGAGTGCACAGGCCGAGTGAAGTCTCAGGGTTGCGAACCTGAGCAAAGTATTGAGAGACTGCTGTAGCAGGTGTGCGCAGAGTCGAGAAAGTTCAACGCTTGTTGAAGTGTGTGAAGGTTGCCGCAAGGAGTGCGAGCAGGAGTTCTCTGGAAGACCCAAATTCATGGGGAAGTTCAGAGAGATTTTAACCTTCGAAGGAGTTGAAGAGAGGAGAGAGAGTAAGTACTTTTAAATTTGAAGGAAGGTGTAGCAACATTGGACCGCAGGAGAACGAGTTCTTGTGAAGGAAAGAATGGATGGTTGGAATTCTCTGTGGAGAATCTGTGAATTCCCGTGAGACGTTAGATCCCGGAAGAAGCAGGGAAGTTACAATGAGTGCTTCAAAAGGTTCTAAGCTTAGGAGGAGTAGGACCGTAGATCCAAGCCATAGGGGCCATTGGATTGGCAAGTGGATTCCTATTTTAGGATTTCACAGGGGGAAGTCCCGAAAACCTTGCAACGAGAATCGCAAAATCATGAAACTCGAAGTGCCAAAGGATAAAAGGATTGTGTGGGGCCAGAGGAGCCAACGAGGCATACAGGTGGCACCTATCGACATGGGAGTCAACTCCGTCAATCATTTCGAGATTTCAGGGAGTGAAGTTCCGAACTCATTGCATTAGGATTCACGATATCACGAAGTTCGAAGTCCTGATAGAATAAAGGGGTGTTGAAAGGTCAATCTTATGGATGCATCAGAGTTTTGGCAAATCAGGGTTCAGGAGTTGAGGAGACGAGTCGCTTGACGTCGCGACCTCCGAAACCACGATAGGGAAAAGTTCGAAGGAGAAAGAAGAAAGGTCAGTGTTGATTTCTTTCAGGTTCGAAGATTAAGGGACAATACGCTCGACCTAAGGATTTGTGGGAGTGCAAAGTCTGAAATCCCGAATACAAGGGGGGATTTCATGAAATTGACTGTGGGTGCATATTTCCCGAAAGGGAAATAGAAGAGTGGTTTAGAGCTCTTCAGGCTAGTGAAGAAAGAAAGATATTGTTGGCGTGGACCTTTTGACCTGCAGGTTGAGGAGGGTGGCTACGTCATCAGTTTGGTATCAGAGCACAGAAAGTTTCTTTGCTTTCTGTAGCAAGGAAAAAGAGAATTCACCATGCCGCCAAGGAGAAGGGACAGACAATCACCCGATCCACAAGAGGAGAGGGAAATGCCAAGAAGAAGGGGTAGGAAGATGACTGATCCAGCCATGGAAAAATATATGCATGATCTGCGAGCCAGACTCGAAGACATGGAGACAGCACAGAGGCATATAGTCAGTGCTGGGGATCTTAGTGATTCCAAAAGTGAAATTGAGGCTGAACATGAAGAGGAAGTTGCAGCTGAAGATGCAGCAAACGAACGGTTGATTAGATCTATTGCAAGAATGGGTGCAAGAGCGAAAATGAACATTCCAGTTTATGAGGGAAACTTGGATGCAGAGGAGCTTCTAGACTGGATTAGATCTCTGGACACATACTTTGACTATGAAGATGTCAAAGAGGACAAGAAGGTCAAGCATGTTGTCACAAGATTGAAGGGACATGCAGCATTGTGGTGGGATGAACTACAAGCTGACAGATGCTTCAAAGGCAAGCAAAAGATCAAAATCTAGGATAGAATGATCGTGAAGATGAAGGAAAAATTCATCCCCAGAGATCATCAAATCACTCTGTTTCGAAGGATGCAGAACCTAAGACAGAAGATGATGTCAGTGAAAGAATACACTGAAGAATTCTACAGGCTGAACGTCAGGGCAGGTCATCAAGAAAGTGATGATGAGAAAGTAGCCAGGTACATGAATGGCCTGAGATATAACATCCGGGATGAGATGAGCATGGTAACCATTTGAACGGTGGAAGATGCTTATCATATGGATCTAAAAGATGAAGAGAAGTTGAGCCGAAAGTAGGGTCAAAGAGGTCGAGGCAGAAGTCATCCCAGAGGCAAATCAGTTGCCTGGGATAAAAATCAGAAGCCCAAGGAGGGCTGGAAGAAGCCTCAGACTCGAACTGAGAGAGGTGGAACCTGATAGTGAGGGAAATATGCTGAATAGAGAGGGAAACATACCGAACAAAGAGGAGATTACATTGACAATAATGTTTTTCCTCATAGCAGAGGTAGAGGAAGAGGAAGAGGTGGAGTAATAACATGCTTCACATGTGGAAATACTGGGCACAAGTCTTATGAGTGTCTAGATAAAAATAAAGAAGGTGGAGAGACTCACATCACCGAAGCACAAAGGCAGAATGTTGAGGCAGAAGATGCTGAAGGTGGAAGATCGTTGATGATGCGAAAAGATCTTTTGAAACCAGAGAAGGAGGTGGAGAGTTCAGTCCGAAGAAAGACAGAGGCTGGAGGATGTGTACTGAGTTGAGGGAAATTAACAAGATAACCATCAAGTACAGATTTCCATTGCCAAGGATGGATGATCTGATAGATTTCTTGAGTAGAGCAAAGTATTTTTCAAAGATTGATTTGAAAAGCGGTTATCATCAAATCCGCATAAGAGAAGGTGATGAATGGAAGACAGCATTCAAAACAAATGAAGGGTTGTATGAATGGCTCATTATGTCATTTGGCTTAACAAATGCACCGAGTACCTTCATGAGATTGATGAATGAAGTCCTGAGGGAGTTCATCAGAAATTTTGTCATTGTGTATCTAGATGACATACTGATTTTTAGTAAAACAGTGGCAGAGCATCTGAAACATTTGGCTACAGTGATGAAGAAATTACAGTAGGAGAAGCTGTTGATAAATATGAGGAAGTCCTCATTCATGAAGATAGAGCTCATTTATCTGGGGTTTGTTATTTCTACAGATAAATTAAGGATGGATCCAGATAAGGTGGAGGTGATTAAGAATTGGCCATCACCGAAAAATATATTTGAGGTGAGAATTTTTCACGGATTGGCTAGTTTCTACCAAAAATTCATCAGAAATTTCAGTGGAATTAGTGCATCGATGATGGATACAGTGAAGAAGAGACATAAGTCTTTTCACTGGACAGAAGAGGTTGAGAAAAGCTTCAATTTGTTGAAGAGGAAGATCACGGAACAACCAATTTTGGTGTTGCCAGATTTCCAAAAGACATTTCAAGTCAAATGCGATGCAAGTAGATTTGCAATAGGTGAAATCTTGAGTCAAGAAGACAGGCCGGTAACATACTTCAGAGAGAAGCTGAATGAAGTGAAAGTGAAGTACTCCACATATGACAAGGAGTTTTATGCTATCATACATGCATTGAAAATATGGAGGCATTATTTGATTCCGAAGGAGTTTGTATTATACAGTGACAATCATGCATTGCAGTTTGTGACTCAACGGGAGAAGTTGAATCAACGGCATGTAAAATGGGTTGAATACATGAAAAATTTTACTTTTGTGATTAAACATATTTCTGGTACTGCTAAAAAAGTTGTTGATGCTTTGAGCAGGAAGTGTTTGCTATTGCAGGAGTTCAGAGTCAAAACGTTGGGTTTTGATGATCTCAGGGACATGTACACAGATGATCCATATTTTAAGGAGGCGTATGAGGCAACTGAGAATCCAGTTCTCAGAGATAGAAGCCAATGGGCCAAATACATGATCCAGGAAGGATTACTGTTTAAAGGTAATCAACTGTGTATTCCGAAATGCTCCATGAGGGAGAATTTGCTGAAGGAGAAACATAGTGGAGGATTGGCAGGGCACTTTGGTCATGACAAGACATTTGCAAAGTTGAAAGAGTCATATTTTTGGTTGGGAATGCGAGTAGACATCAAAAGATTCGTGGACAGATGCAGAATTTGCCAGCATTCGAAGGGAAGGAAACAGAATGTGGGTTTTTATCAACCATTGCCCATACCAAAGAAGCCATGGGATGCAATCAACATGGATTTCGTATTGGGGTTGCCAAGAAAACAAAGAGGTTTTGACTCAATCTTTTTGGTGGTGGATAGATTTTCCAATATCGCACACTTCATCCCATGTCAGAAAACTAGTGATGCAACTCACATTGCAAATCTGTTTTTCAAAGAGGTCATTCGACTTCACGGCTTGCCAAGGAGCATAGTTTCAGATCGAGACACCAAGTTCATAGGACACTTCTGGAGGACCTTATGGAAGAAACTGGTAACTAACTTGTCACTTAGTTTGGCTTATCATCCTCAGATGGATGGACAGACAGAAGTGGTAAACATAAGTTTGGGAGACTTGCTGAGAAGCCTGGTGACAGAACACCACAGCCAGTGGGACAACATATTACCACAGGAAGAGTTTTCATATAACGACTCAGTTAATAGGAGCACAGGGCAGAGTCCATTTCAGGTTGTCTATGGCATACAACTAAGAGGAATTTCTGAGCTGAGGGATTCACAACAGAATGCAACTAGGAGCACTAGTGCAGAAGAATTCGCAGAGGCGATGAAGGAACTTCACAGCCAGGTGAAGAAGCGATTGCAGAATTCAAGCTAGGAATATAAACGCAAAGCAGATCAACACAGGAGACAACTTTAGTTCGAGGTTGGTGATTTGATTCTGGCACATTTGAGGAAGAAAAGGTTCCCAAGAGGAACATATAATAAATTGAAGATGAAGAAAATCAAATCATGTAAGATCTTGAAGAAATTTGGGGAAAATTCTTATGAGATTGAATTACTCGATGGGATCGGAATTTCTCCGATATTCAATATCTCAGATTTGTACCTGTATAAAGATGAAGAAACTGGGACAGGAAATGAACAGCCAGAAGTCCAGTGGACAAAGCAGATGCCAATTGCAGAAAAGCCGTAGATGGACCGCATACTGGACAAAAGGGTTAGCAAGAAGACCAGGAGGAAGCAATACTTTGAATATTTGGTCAAATGGAAAGGCCATCCAATTGAAGATGCCACTTGGGAGAACGAAGCAGAGATCTAAAGGCATGGGCAGACAGTGCACGAGCTCATGGACAGGAGCCCATGAAAATTTTCAAGCGAGGGAGTATGATGCAGGAGCATCTCAAGCGAGCCAACGCGGAGACAACAGATAGCTGGACAAGCGCCCAACACAAATTTTGAAAATGTATTAAAATATTAAATGAATCCATTAAGTAGGAGCACCTTTGTATAATGTAAACAGACCTTGAGCGTCTCGCTCTCGTCTGTGTTAGGTGAAGGCATTTATGATAATGAATGTAAGTAGGTAGAATTGAATGTGTAGATTAGACAATTTTAGAGCGCAAGAGGGAAACGGGATATAGACACCCTCATTGTGTATTGTAATATTATGATGATAAGCATGAAGAGCAAGAGAATATAGAGCTGAGAAGGGAGAACTGTAAATTTGAAGAAATCTCAGGAGAGATAGCTTTTGTTATCATTTCCACAGGAGTGCAGTTGGGCACAGGATCTGTGCAAGGAGTGCACAGGCCAAGTGAAGTGTCAGGATTGCAAACCTGAGAAACGTATTGAGAGACTGTTGCAGCAGGTGTGTGCAGAGTCGAGGAAGTTCAACGCTTGTTGAAGTGTGTGAAGGTTTCTGCAAGGAGTGTGAGCAGGAGTTCTCTGGAAGACCTAAAGTCATGGGGAAGTTCAGAGGGACTTGAACCTTCGAAGGAGTTGAAAGGAGGAGAGAGAGTAAGTACTTTGAAATTCAAAGGAAGGCATAGCAATGTTGGACCGTAGGAGGATGAGTTCTTGTGAAGGAAAGAACTGACAGTCGGAATTATCTGTGTAGAATCTGTGAAGTCCCATGAGCCGTTAGATCCTGGAAGAAGCAGGGAAGTTACAATGAGTGCTTCGAAAGGTTCTAAGCTCAGAAGGAGTAGGACCATAGATCCAAGCTACAGGGGTCGTTGGATTGGCAAGCGGATTCCTATTTCGGGATTTCGTAGGGGGAAGTCCCGAAAACCTTGCAATGGGAATCGAGAAATCATGAAACATGAAATCCAGAAGGCTAAAAGGATTGTGTGGGGCTAGAGGAGTCAGCGAGGTAGACAGGTGGTGGCTATCGACACGGGAGTCAACTCCATCGATCATTTCAGGATTTTGGGGAGTGAAGTTCTGAACTCATTGCATTAGGATTCGTGATATAATGAAGTCTGAAGTCCCGATAGAGTAAAGGGGCATTGAAAGGTCAATTTTACAGACGCATCGGCGTTTCGGCAAATCAGGGTTTGGGAGTCGAGGAGACAAGTCGCTCGACATAGCGACCTCTGAAACCATGATAGGGAAAAGTCCGAAGGAGAAAGAAGAAATGTCAACGTTGATTGCTTCCGGGTTCAGAGATTAAGGGACAATACGCTTGACCTAAGGATTCGCGGGAGTGTGAAGTCCAACCTTCCGAATACAAGGGGGGATTTCACGAAATTGACTGTGGGTTCAGATTTCCTGAAAGGGAAATAGAAGACTAGTTTAGAGCTCTTTGGGCCAGTGAAGAAAGAAAGATCCTGTTGGCGTGGACCTTCCGACCTACGGGTTGAGGAGGGTGGCTGCATCATCACATTGATGAACTTTATATCACTGTAATAAGTTTTAGTAGAAAAGATTTACATTTCAGGGTGGTTGGGAGGTGCTAGGGAGGACTGTTTTCCTCAGAGGTTCAAGTGGGTGCTTAAACATAGGGAGTTGTAGCTTCCATCTGGTTGCAACCAGAGAAACCAGGGTGGCAGGGTGGTGCAAGGGAGAACTGATGTTCTTTGTTATATAGGTTGGTGCCTGTATGACTGGAAGTTGGTGCTTCCATCTAGTTGGTGCTGGAACACTTAGGGAGTTGGTGCTTCCTTCTAGTGGATGCTAGAGAAACCAGGGAGTTGGTGCTTCCTTCTAGTGGGTGCTAGAGAAACAAGGGAGTTGGTGCTTCCTACTAGTAGGTGCTAGATAAAATAGAGAGTTGGTGCTCTCAGCAAGTTGCAGCTTGCAAAACAGAGGTTGTAGCCTCATTATGAGTTAGTGCTCATCAGTATGATAATGTACAGAATGTAAATATTACTTATCATATAAAGAAGAAGAGGTTTTTACCCTTTATGGGTTTCCTCAGGAAATATCTGTCTCTATGTATCTCATATGTGTGAATGATGTTGAATGTTCTATTTCTTACTTCCCTGCATTATTGTGATTGTCATTAAGTGTTCTACAAAGAGTTTAAAATAAGCATAATTGTTTAAGCATGGTAACAACTGATTCACCCCCCCCCCTCTCAGCTTTCCAACATTTCCATCATCAATTCATCATGTAAACCATAAACCCTATTTTTATTTCAAAGTACACAAATTAGTTGACACAAGTTTTAAGTTTGCATTAGCCTTTCGTCATTTTTCTTTTAGGTTCTACATTAATGTATATACAATGTATGTGTGTCATAGTTGTGATGAAAAATACCTCTTTTTTGTTCATTGTTTAATCAACACCATAAAAATATGCCCTTGCAGTACTAGATGCGGGGACATGTGTACTGTCAAATGAATTTTAAAAGGAACAACGAATAGACATTGTACTAGGACTAGACATGGGCAACAATGAGCTATGAATGGGGCCAACGCTTAAATGTTTTTAAATTGTTTATGTATGCACTGAAATTTCACATGGATAGACTATTTCCATGCCTTAACGATATGGGAGGGTTTATTGACTCAAATTTGACTCACACACCCACTTTTTTCCATCATCAATTCATCATGTAAACCATAAACCCTATTTTTCTTTCAAAGTACACAAATTGGTTGACCCAAGTTTTAAGTTTGCATCATCCTTTCTTCATTTTTATTTCAATTTATATAAAATGTATATACAATGTATGTGTGGCATAGTTGTGATGAAAAATCCCTCTTTTTCATTGATTACTTAATCAACACCATAGAAATATTCTCTTGCAGTACTAGATGCGGGGACATGTGTACTGTCGAACTGAACAAAAATTGTACTAGGACTAGACATGGGCAACAGTGACCTGTGAATGGGGCCAACTTTGAATTTTTTTCAAACTGTTTATGTATCCACTGAAATTTGACATGGATATACTATTTGCATGCCTTAACGATATGGGAGGGTTTTTGGACTCAAATTTGACTCACACACCCACTTGTTTCCATCATCAATTCATCATGTAAACTATAAACCCTATTTTTCTTTCAAAGTACACAAATTGGTTGATGCAAGTTTTAATTTTGTATCATCCTTTCTTCATTTTTCTTTCAAGTTCTACATTAATTTATATACAATGTATGTGTGTCATAGTTGTGATGAAAAATCCCTCTTTTTCGTTGATTTCTTAATCAACACCATAAAAATATGCCCTTGTAGTACTAGATGTGGGGACATGTGTACTGTCGAATGAATTTTAAAAGGAAGAATGAACAGAAATTGTACTAGGACTAGACATGGGAAACATTGACCTGTGAATGGGGCCAACGTTGAAATTTTTTCAAACTTTTTTTGTATGCACTGAAATTTCACATGGATAGACTATTCGCATGCCTTAACGATGTGGTAGGGTTTCTGGACTCAAATTTGACTCACACGCCCACGTGTTTCCATCATCAATTCATCATGTAAACCATAAACCTTATTTTTCTTTCAAAGTACACAAATTGGTTGACCCAAGTTTTAAGTTTGCATCATCCTTTCTTCATTTTTATTTCAAGTTCTACATTAATGTATATACAATGTATGTGTGTCATAGTTGTGATGAAAAAACCCTCTTTTTTGTTGATTTCTTAATCAACACAATAAAAATATTCCATTACAGTACTAGATGTGGGGATGTGTGTATTGTCAAATCGAGCAAAAATTGTAGTAGGATTAGACATGGGCAACAGTGACCTGTGAATGGGGCCAATGTTGAAATTTTTTCAAATTGTTTTTGTATGCACTGAAATTTGACATGAATAGACTATATGCATGCCTTAACGATATGGGAGGGTTTCTGGACTCAAATTTGACTCACACCCTCACTTTTTCCCATCATCATTTTATCATGTAAACCATAAACCCAATTTTTCTTTCAAAGTACACAAATTGTTTGACGCAAGTTTTAAGTTTGCATCATCCTTTCTTCATTTTTCTTTCAAGTTCTACATTAATGTATATGCAATGTATGTGTTTCATAGTTGTGATGAAAAATCTCTCTTTTTTGTTGATTTCTTGATCAACACCATAAAAATAGTCCCTTGTAGTACTAGATGCGGGGAAGTGTGTATGGTCGAACTGAACAGAAATTATACTAGGACTAGACATGGGCAACAGTGACCTATGAATGGGGCCAACATTGATTTTTTTTCAAATTGTTTCAGTATGCACTAAAATTTGACCCGGATAGACTATTCGCATGCCTTAACGATATGGGAGGGTTTCTGGACTCAAATTTGACTCACACACCCACTTTTTTCCATCATCAATTCATCATGTAAACCATAAACCCTATTTTTCTTCCAAAGTACACAAATTGGTTGACGCAAGTTTTAAGTTTGCATCAACCTTTCTTCATTTTTATTCTAGGTTCTACATCAATGTATATACAATGTATGTGTGGCATAGTTGTGATGAAAAATCCCTCTTTTTCGTTGATTCCTTAATCAACACCATAAAAATATTCCCTTGCAATACTAGATGCGGGGACATGTGTACTGTCGAAAGAATTTTAAAAGGAACAACGAACAGAAATTGTACTAGGACTAGACATGGGCAACAGTGACCTGTGAATGGGGCCAAGATTGAATTTTTTTCAAATTGTTTTTGTATGCACTGAAATTTGGTATTTATAGACTATTCACTTGCCTTAACGATATGGGAGGGTTTTTGGACACAAATTTGACTCACACACCCACTTGTTTCCATCATCAATTCATCATGTAAACCATAAACAATATTTTTCTTTCAAATTACACAAATTACTTGACACAAGTTATAAGTTTGCATCATCCTTTCTTCATTTTTCTTTCAGGTTCAACATTAATGTATATACAATGTATGTATGTCATAGTTGTGATGAAAAATCCCTCTTTTTCATTCATTGTTTAATCAACACCATAAAACTATGCCCTTGCAGTACTAGATGCGGGGACATGCGTACTGTCGACTGAATTTTAAAAGGAACAACAAACATACATTGTACTAGGACTATACATGGGCAACAGTGACTTGTGAATGGGGCCAACATTGAAATTTTTTCAAATTGTTTGTGTATGCACTGAAATTTCACATGGATAGACTATTTGCATGCCTTAACAATATGGGAAGGTTTATGGACTCAAATTTGACTCACACACCCACTTTTTTCCATCATCAATTATTCATGTAAACTATAAACCCTATGTTTCTTTCAAAGTACACAAATTCGTTGACACAAGTTTTAAATTTGCATTAGCCTTTCTTCATTTTTCTTTTAGGTTCTACATTAATGTATATACAATGTATGTGTGTCATAGTTGTGATGAAAAATACCTCTTTTTCGTTGATTGCTTAATCAACACCATAAAAATATGTCGTTTCAGTACTATATGCATGGATGTGTGTACTGTCGAATGAATTTTAAAAGGAACAATGAACATAAATTGTACTAGGACTAGACATGGGCAACAATGACCTAGGAATGGGGCCAACTTTGAAATTTTTTCAAAATGTTTCTATATGCACTGAAATTTCACATGGATAGACTATTTGCATGCCTTAATGATATGGGAGGGTTTCTGGACTCAAATTACACACCCACTTTTTCGAATATTAAAATCCATTATCTCATATTGAAGCACTTACTAATGCAATGTAATAAAGTGGAATAATGTGACACTTTCCAATGTAATAAAGTTCTATCAAGAAGAATTGCAGGGAGATGTCTCTGAAGGACAGTTTCATGGAAGAAATAATGAGGACAAATGGCCATGTGGAAGGGAGCTCTAGTCTCTAAATGTAAACCTTTTAATTATGAGAAGAAATTATGATATTTTAGTATATTTGTTATAGGTTAGAATAAATGTTCTAGTAGATATGTTAATGATTTCTAATTTCATATTTGTATTTGACTCAAGGTACTAGCTTGCAAAGTATCAAATTTTAATTTCAAGTTGATAAACCAAATATGAAATTAATCCTAATTAAAAACATCAAGTGTTGGAATTTTTCATTTTAGTGTAGTGTCATGTAGCTATATTTTAAAACATAAAGAGAGTAGTCTCTATAGAAGTAGAGCAATATGATATTGGATTATCTTCTAAGATGACGTTGATATTTTTAACCTTCAAGAAATATTGATATAGATGGTGGTGTGAAAAGAAGTAGAATAGGTAGAGGAGAAAATCAAGGATAATTTAATACCCATCACTTATGCAAACTTTTTCGTCGGCAAGAGAGACAAAGAAGGGAATTTGTCAGCAAGAGACAAGAAAAGGATATCATCGCAAGAGCAACAAATGTAAAGATTCTTGTGACAAATTAGCTATACTATCGACGAAAAAAGTTTGGCGATAGTATAGATAATTCATCGCAAGAATCTTTACATGGGATAAACAAAGGAAATGGATGAGGTGGTTCCAAGTATAGATAATTCATCGCAAGTATCTTCAAATGTACACATGGGATAAACAAAGGAAATGGATGCGGTGGTTCCATCTAATGGAATATTGGTATGATATTATGTATTACTCTAACTCCAAAATTACCCAATTTAAAGAGCTATATGGTTATGAACCCCCATCACCGAAGAATTGGTTCATTAAAAATGCAAGTATAAACTATTATTAATCTCTTTTAAAAGAAAATTGACTACCATAGGTTAACTCTCTCTCTTTCTTGTGGAGAAATACATAGTTAAAATAAGCTACCTTAATGAAATCAGTGCTACAATAAGGTCTAAATATTCATTAGTTGATATGCTTTGGGCCTCATGAATGAGAAATATACCTGGAATGATCAATAAATTTCATCATCATCGTAAATGTCATCATTGTTACATTGGACTAGACATGGGAAATAGTGACATCTGAATGGGGCTTAGAGGTCGTGAATGCTTGTTTGAATGGTGTTACATGGTTTGCAATGAGTGTAGGGCCTATATGGTGCAATGTAGTTTATTCTATAACATAGATGATTTTAGGGGATAAATTTCATGCATGGGCTAATTTTCCATGTTTTTTCCCAAAAAACGATTCGCTATTCTAAAAATGATTCGCCCAAATTCTATAGGAAAAAATTATTTAACCTTGAAAATAGCCAAACTTTTATACAAACTATATTAAAACCTTAGAAATTTGAATATTTTTACAAAATTATTGCCAAACATTTTATAGTTGGCATATGAAGGATTACTAATACTCGCCAAGGTTTCTGCTTTTTAAAATAATTTTCCATCCTTAAAATCATCCCTAGTCTATAAGAACAATCTCTATGCCAAACCTCAAAATGGATAGTACCATATCTTATTCATAAGACAAATATTCTTCGTATGTTTCCTTTGTGGTGGCTCAAGCCCTCACACATGATGCATGACAATGGAATGTAACAATTTGACTATTGAATGATAGTGTTATGTTACATGCAAATTCTGAACTGAATTAGCTTGCAAATGAACTTTGACAATCCCTTATGGCCCAAGCATCATTTGATTGGTAGGATATGGATAGATTTCAAGACTCTTATCTCTGCAAGGAATGTTTCTTTGGTAGGATATTGGTAGATTTCAATATTCTTATCTCTTATATCTTAGTGCATGACGATCGTCGGGGACAATTTGAAAAAAAACAAGAAAATTACAATTTTTAAAAGGTAAAATCCGAAGTCAAGGCCAATTTTTGGGTGGCATCAGAGGATGCCTTCGGATTTTTGGGTTCAAATATAGTTGTGTTATAACAATGATTCCTTATGTAGGGCTTATATGGTGCAATGGAGTGTAGTCTATCAAAACAAACTCTATGCCAAACCTCAAAATGGATAGTATAACCATATCTTGTTCATAAGACAAAGATTATTTGTATGTTGTATAGTATGTGGTGTCTCAAGCCCTCACACATGATGCATGAGCACCAAATATAAATGATATAACATAAGGTTACCCTCTATGGTACCACCTAATATTCCCCATGTCAATTAATTCAAATGGTTTTTCTTTTATTTGAACTTTGCACTACAAAATCTCTCTAGTGATACATTATACACTTTTATCCCTTTACATGTTGGGATCTCAAAATTAATTGATCCATTCATAAGAAAAAAAGTTCATAGAAATATACATGGAAATGGTTTTGCTTTTATTTGAACTGGTGCATTATAGACACTTTTCTCCCTCTATTTTTTTCATCGTTGAAATTTTTATCATCCCTTCTTTAAGTACATGGGTCCCCAATATTTTAAGTTTCAACTTCTGCTTCTTCCAACCCAGAAAGTGTTTTGCAAGAAAATGAATCAATTTCATTTTTAACTTTCAAAACACTAGAAATTTTAAAAAGAATTAGACATGTAAAATTAAAATTAAAATTATATGTGGTTGTGTAATTCTTTTTCCTTGTTTTATGACTTTGTGTGGGTCACTTATGAGGACAAAGACATAAAAAAAGAAAATCATTAAACATTTATATGTATATATATATATATATATATATATA
>JZKD02S0389495.1:636606-664957 GCA_000966675.3 Picea glauca | reverse complement strand
TACATAATTACAAAAATTCATTATCTATTCGAGCTCAAATTACACTATGGCCTCGACGGTCACGATCGCCTCTCGGATAATCTACACACTCACCTTGGTATTACATTATTCGGGGGCCTCCCCAAAAACACCCGAAGGTTCATAATTTATAACAATTAAAACATAATAAGGATCGGATCAATGAAAGGATATGATCTAACTCCCAAAAATCACTCACAATTAATTAAAATATGCTTAACATAGCAGTTACAAAATCAAATTCAATCATTTGTAGAGGAAATCGTATCCTCAAGGCCACATCCGCCTCTGGAAGGTTCAAATTTCAAATTTTGACTTAGGTGGGGTTGATGCTCTTGCATCAAACTCCTGGGGTACAAAAATCTTCATGATCTCCTGATCATGTGTTGTCATTGTTGCATCTCGTTCATCTACTTTCTCTTCATGTATCACTAAGCTTGTCCTTACGCTCAACAGTGAGTTGTAACGAAGCCTCCACTTTCATAATCATCGTCGTCGTTGTCATCGTCATCATCATCATTGTCATTTTTAGCATAGTCATCATCATCATCATCATCCTTGTCATCATCATCATTGTGGTCGTCATCGTCATTGTTATCACCGTAATCAACGTTGTCATTGTCCTCCTCATCCTCCACATCATCATTGTCATCATCATCATCGTCGTCTTATATGGGTCAAGTAATATAGGGATTACGAGATAGAGGTTATGTCAATAAAGAGATTCATAAATATATGGTAAAATCATTTTATAATATCAGTTTATAAAATCTATGGTAAAATCATTTTATAACATATGGTAAAATCTAATGGTAAAATCTAATGGTAATATGGTAAAATATATATATATTATTATATTATTATATTATTATATAATAACAAATAACAAATAACAAAGAAAAAATAGCGTCCCCGAGGTGTAGGACAGTTGGTGACGGAGTGTGTTGTTAAGCCACTCCGTGATGTTAAAGTCACCGGTTCGAAACCTGCGGGGACAAAAAATCCAACCATGTTAAGGGTTGGTGTGGCTYAGGYCGGGTGCGATCCCCGGGTGATTTTGACGGCTTAGATGCCCCTGAGTCGCGGTTTCTCAAGCCACAGGTTAATCGCGTAGCCAACAGGTCCCGCACAAATTAACAAACAAAAAAAACAAAAAAACAAAGAAAAAATAACAACATATAACAAGAAATAACAAAACCAAAATAGAGAGACAAAAACTCTATTTGAAGATATTCGCGCTCACTCACTGTTTTTGAAGATATCCACGCGCTCTCAGTCGAGACTGCAACAAGGAGACAAGTTTCCACCATCGAGGACGCCCTACCCATCCATAGCATGAGCGATTACTGCAACAAGGAGACAAGACCACCATCATTCCCACACGATCCCACCATCGAGGAGGCCCTACCTGGCCATAGCGTGAGCGATTACTGCAACAAGGAGACAGACCGCCCACCATCGTTCCCACACGAGCCCACCATCAAGGAGGCCCTATCCGTCCATAGTGCAAGCGATTACTGGTGAGAACCTCTACGAGAACACGAGCCCACCAACAATGCTACCAAACTTGGTGAGAACCTCTGCATTTTAATTTTTCTAGGGTAATTTTATATGTCAAAATGGTTTGTTTATGCATGAGTGATTCTTTGGACAGGATTTTGGGGTTCTAATATAGGATGGGGGTTCTAATTTAGGGCCCATGGAAATTCCAACTACAAGGGCAGTCATATGTCCTCCTTCGTCCATGTCATCTTTCCTATATAAATGAGGCACGCTTTCTTGCAAAACAGTTGGAGGAACTATGTCCAGAAGCTTGAGACTCTGAAAAACAAAATTCCTATCTAGAACTTCATTTTTCCATTGTTGACATTGTCTTCAGTTCTGTTACTAGTTTACCAAGTAACTCAAAGAAAAAGATATGTTTTCGACACTTGAATTAAATTCTAGACTCCTTTCTTATTCCAATAGAATCATTGTGTGCAGAATGATCAATTCCATATACAAACTATAATGATTTTAATGTTTCATGTAGCATTGCTAGGTACTGAAGCATTGTATCATCTAATGTACGAATAAGTGCCTCTGCTTCGAAACTCCTTGTGAAACTTATGCACCTCTCAATAGCTACTTCAAGTAAAGCAATCACTTGTGGAATAAATTCTTCCATCCTCCCTATTGTCTCACTAAGCTAAACTCCTTAAACACCCACACAATGAGGAACAACTCCTTGCAAGTTTAGAGAAATAATCTCAGCCAAAAGAATCACATGTTCTAATTCACCATACCTTTGTTTATAACTCTCATATGGTGAATAAAAAACCCTTAAAGTATTTTCCAAAACTGTTATATCAGCAACTGCAAACAAGTGATTAATATTTCTAGCAAAAGCTCTAGACATATTATGCAATTCAATTAATGTCTCAATATTTTTAGTCTTAACTCCAATACTTCTTAAGGTCTCTCTAAGTGATAAATGTGATAATACTCCTATCAAATCCCTTATTACAATTGAGGCTTCCCCAAGTGTACCATCAATATGAGAAACAAAGCTCACAGATATCATTGGCATTTTCTCAATCAACAAATTTGGTACTAGCAATTTATACTCCTCTAGAAATACAGTCATGCACCATTTCTATTCTTGCTCCATCTCATGAAGAACCTCATCATAAAAATGAGGTAACCAGCTCAAAAACTAAGTATATTTGTCAATACTCATGGAAGAAATAGTCGTTGTTTGCATTTTCACATTTGCAAACTATGAAACTTCACCAACAACAAACAAGAAATGTATCATATTAGCTAAGGTTTCTATAGCCCGAGAAAGGTCTTCATTTCACTCAGGCAGAGAGCTTACCGCTTGCAATCACCAAATTATTATTTTGAAATGTTTTCATCAAGCAGGGTACTAACTTTGGTTACTATTGCTTCAAAAACCCTCACTGAATTGCAATGTTGACATTTGTAATTCTTCAATGATATACATGGTTCTCTTATTACCTATATAGTGTTGGATCAAATATCTACTACTTATTTTTCTATGACACCAACATGTTATGGCAGCAACGTGTCAATCCCACCAAATATGGATCTTTGTGAGACATGACTTGACTACATATGGTTGATGTAGGCATTAATCTCTTAGGGCACAAAATAAACCACATAAGTTGTAAGATGGGCCTTGAAATCCTACTATATAGTGTTCCATCAAAATCACTAGGGTTTATTTCCCTTAGATCACTAGCCTATGAAATGTACCCTAGGACCAATGAACTCTTATACTTTCTCATATGATATGAAGTTATAAAAACAAGATGTCTCTTTTATGGGTTTGAGTAGTCAACTATTATTGAATTTTTACTTATACAACTAGCAATTATGATTCTTCTTTATTATTATAATCATTTTTATACAACTAGCAACTATAATTATGATCTTTCCAACTTGCCCTTCCTTGCCTTCTTGAAACCCCAATTTTTTTCCCACATGATTTGTGTCACTGACTCTTGCCGTGCCTCTAGGTGCCTATCTTTTCAACTCGCCTTGGTGTGTAGTAGCGAAACCCCATGTTTGCATTGGCTTTGGGAAACCCCAAGTTTCTTCACCTCCGCCTTATCCTCTTAATATATGTCGTATCCTCCATGTCGACCACCTCGACCTCTTCTTATTTCACCATAGCCACCTCTTCTTATATAGTCACCAACCCCTCTTCACTTTATGTTCACTTTCAAGTGCCTTTCCCCCTTTGATGAGAACACCTTGTGTGGAACCTACTCCAGTACCCACCATGACTGCAATGGGTGTTGCAAGGCCCAAAGCATAGGGACAAGTTATAACCATGACAGATATTCCAAACTGAAGAGCAAGCTCAAACTCATCCATGGAAGAAGGGATCCAAGACTTAGGGTATGAACCAATATTTCCTACTACAAACCATGCTAGCCAGGTAGTAAAGGAGATCACAATAACCTACAAAACAATGAACAAAGGTAACCATGCTTAGTTTCAAAAGAATAATTCCACATGAGCTAGGTTCAGCCAAACTGCCAAAGGCTCATTTTTTACTTAACTGTGGAAGAATAAGAACTTTGAAATCTAAGGACAGATGACTCATCTGTGGAAGAAAGAACTAAAGAAAATAAGGCAATGTACTTTTAATTTCCTGTATGTACGAAATAACTAAAGAAAATAACGCATGCAAGGTAAAAATGACACTAAAGCAAGTGTGTTGAAGTAAGCAAGTGCATTTTCATATGCACCAAAACTTATAGATAGTTGCAGTTCACATATTTTGATAGAATATACATGTGGGGGTTTGAAGCCCCATTCTTGTTTATCAGGGCTTCTCAAGTCTCTTCCACCCACTTCCTTGAACATGGGTGCACCATTTCTTATGTACTTATTTCAGTCGCAGTTGGGATGTACTTCAAATTTTAACACCCATATATATGTATATGAGACTGATTATGTCATATTAATATATTTCGGCCATGGTTTCTTGCACGATGTTGTATTCAAGACTTCTTCATTGTCTCACTATTTATATCATGAGTTATCTCAATGAGTATGGGTATGCCTACCTTGTCCCATTGAGATCATGTAGCTCACCACCTTGTGACCCTTTTGTTGACAAGTAATTTTTTGTGGCCTCTTTGATGGTTGTGCCTCTATTTTTTTCTTGTGGCATTTTTATCTGTGACATGGATATGGATATTTATTTTGCACCTCTATTTTTTTCCTAGAAGTACTGCACATATAGTAATCTATCAAGAAAATATTTCTTTGCTTAAAACCTCTTGCTCCTTCCCATAGCTAGTTTTTATCGAAGTTGAAATTCTTGCATTTCATTTTCCTCTTGCATGGTTTAAAGAGTCGAGTCAAAACGCCATCAGTTTCACGACCACTCATTTTAGTAATAATAGCCTAAAATCAAACGCTAATTAAAAATTTTCTAGAAATTTTTCTAGGGCTCTTCAAACCCATCTTAGCTTAGGTGTAGAGCTTTGGAATAGGATTGTGAGAATAACTTTCCAAAGTTTCTAAAGCTTTGAGTTAGGGAGTGAAATCTAGTTTCTATATTACTGACTTTGGGAAACCCTTCTAACACAAGGGTCAAGCACGAGGTCGCATTGGGGCCGACAGAGTAATCAACCTTGATTTTTTTTATCTTGGTGTCGACTTTCGACTGTCCCCCCTCTACTTTGTTATAGTAGGTGGTACCATAGAGGCCATAATATTTTATACTTCCTACACAAGGTGACAACACATGGAAGGTGGTGTTGTACCTGGGATCGACGTTGGCTAGACTCACTCGGACTCCTTGGAGGGTTTCCCACTACTTGGTGAGGTAAATTTCACCAAGGCATTAATTCGTTAAGAAGGTTGTCAACGTAACTTTCCCACCCGCTGAAATGCATCCCCTTCACGCATCGATCCTGCGATGTTGGATTCCATCACCAACTAGCATTTCTTTGTGAGAAGGTTTGTTTGCATGCTTGACTCCTCGATTAATTAGTGTGTGTTGTTTTTTCTCCTTAGTTGGCCTTAGGATTGAGTTTCTTTCTAATGGCATCAGTTCCGGGGTAATTCCTCATTTAATCAATACAAAATATGGATACCATTAAAATAAAAGGGAATAAAGAGATAACAAATATCTCATACCTAACTTACGTCTTATAGTTCTCCAACATTGTTCTTTACATTTAGTGCAAAAAACACCAAATGGAATGGTTTACACAAGGTCATGATCAACAAAGCTCCATCTAATGCAAATGAGCAATGTGATTGGAGAATTCAAAATATTATCATAAATTGTTGGCCCTCGACCAAGTTTTGAGGAAACCTTGGTTAGGTTTGGACCACTTTTTGGACTTCGATGCATTGGTCGAGAAAGGAGCACCCAAGCAGAGGTGAGATTGTAGATCTCACCAATTGTGCGGGCTATGTGGACCCATTAAGGGGTTCTCTATGGTTTTTGTAATGGGTTTATGGGATGTCATCCCATGGGGTTTACCCTTGATTAGGACTTATTGTAAGAGGGTGTAAAAGTATAAATAAGTAAGAATGTATTGTCGAAGAGGAGACAAGAGTCAGAATCTTTTAGAGCTAAGTGCAAGTAACTTGAGTAGCTTTGTGCAAAGGAATGTATGTGTGTTAAGGCTTTGTGATGGATAGAGAGTTGGCTCTGTGCCTTGACCTAGTTTTGGAAGGAGGATCTGGTGCTCAATGAACATATCTCCTATCCTATGCGAAGCTTGACTCTATGGCTTGGTGCACATGAGTAACTGAATGTAAGATATTGACAAATAATAAATAATACGAAGCCATTGGTGGACGTAGCCCCACCCTAGGGTGAACCACGTATATCTTTTATCTTTGGTTTTCTTTGTGCTGTATCGTTTATGTTATGAATATGCTTAGTGCTATGATTATTATGTATGATAGATGGATCTGTTGATGCTTAGTTCTTCACTTATGTTAAATATAAATGAATGTTATATCCAAATCAGTGTTATATGCTAAGTGGTTGAAGTGCTTAATCTTTATTATTACTAGACTGATCTATCTTTAGGGTATGTTTTGCGATGTTACTAAGGTTAGGAAACTAATGCATATCACCTTTTAAGTGTTACTAGTATACTCTGTGAAGTGTTATTATCACAGATCTGTGTCCCAGATTGGTTACAGACACCTGCATCCTATAACCCCCCCTGTTCCTACCTTAGGTGAGACTTCTCCTGCTTGGTAGGTTTTGCCAAAAGGGTCGGTATTTAGGGTTTTTTTGGTGCGTTGTTAAGCATTGAAACCTGGGTCTACCCCTATGACAACATAAACCACATCTAACTTATTTTTACATGCACCATAGATTCAAAATCTTTCATGAAGAGGTCTAGGAGAAATCCATCCATGAAAAATTGTCCACATCAGAATTGACCATGTCCTTGATGGAAATATATAAAATTCCCTTGAAGATATTTTAGTCCTTGTCCTTCTTAAAAAGGATGAACCCATTCTGGAAGTGGTCAAAGACTACTTTTATCCCCCCTCTATCTGGTAAATGCTACTTCTTATACTATCCTTGTCCTACAATAGGGAGTGTTGTGTCCCTTTTCTCGAAAATAAGTGAGGTTCCTCTTCTTTCTATTTGGCATCCTACATGGTTACTTCCTAAAGTAATGAATTCTCTGGGGTTTTACCTCTATATTATGGGGCCATTCAATTTAACATTATTTACATGGTAGGTTAAGTCATTGCTCATGATCCCTTTCCCCATCTCCACCATTCGGTATGCCTCCAAGGTGTTGAGCTATATTTCTTGCAATGCCTTGATATATTGTGAGGTCCTCACATTAAACTCACTAAACCTCCCTCAAATATTGAAACTCACCTCTCTTCCAAGAAAGAGGGAAGCCCATCCTCTTAGATCAATAGTTGTTTCCCTCGATTTGACCCTCTCACGGCCTCTTCAACATATCCTCCTTTTGATGGAACATATATCTTTGCCTCTTTATCTCAAGTGGTTTCTCCACTCACTATCCATGGCCCAATTGAACCTTGGGTCTCCCCATCAACCATCCCATTATCCCTTAGATCCATGAGTCTTGGTACATCTATGATGGTTCCTCAAACTTTACCTTGAACTTATATCCTTGATATATTCTAAACAAGCAAAGTAAATGTGTAGCAACAACAATTGTCCCCTTACAATCAAAACTTTTGAAACCTTAGCCAAGGAATGTTAATGTCCTACTCCAAAAAATTAATCTCCATATGTAAACCAAGTATTCATGCCAACCTATACACAATATAAAAACTAAGCATTCATGTCAAACTCTACACAACCCAAAAACCAAGAATTCATGTAAACCTCTACACAACCCAAAAACCAAGCATACATCCAACATTCTCCCAACCTCTTGAACATGAATACATGTAGCCTCAAAAATCTAACGTTTAGGGAAACTACAATCCAATCATGAACATGTTCAACATTCCACCCTCTTACATCCATGGTATATGACCACGTACTCATCCAAGTATGGAAGAAAAAGGTAGGGATAAATACCTTCATGCATCATATAGACCTTCCTACACAAAAAAATTTAGACAATCCTTTCCCCTCAAATTGTAGTGGCGTGGATTCCCCCAAAACTACTTGAATTACCTAAATTCAATGGTGCTTTGGCAAAGGAATACCTTGAGTGTCACTTAGAATCTTTCACTAATACATTTATCAAGTTTATTCATTATAACAACAATATCACTACAATTTTTTTTCCTCAATACTTGATAGGTGATGTCATTCAATGGTTCCATCATCTCCCTAAAGAATCAATTTATAACCCTTACATGGCAGATAATTAGTTCATCCAATAATTTAACATCCCTCAACCAAATGAATCGTGTATCCTTAACCTTGTTAACCTCAAACAATAATACGAGGAATCTAAATAAACTTGCATTCATTGATGGTGTAAGGTTTTGAATGACTATATGGAAAATTTACTAGGAGACACCTTTTATCACCTCTTTATCAATGCCTTGAACCAAGACAACATGATCACAAATTATATCAGAGATCCCCCTTCAAGTGAAGATTCCATCGACAACCTCCATCAAATATAAAATGCCTAACTTAAGTCTTTTTTGGGAGATAACATAGTTAAAACACCAAATCCATGAGTTACCAATATAAATGCAATGAGAGACATGGTGACAGAAATGACCCTGACCAAAATTGAAATTAGAACTATATTTTAAATTAGAGAAAAGGAGCAACATCATGTGTCCACCTCAAAAATTGGCATGTGGTGTAAATAACACAAGCGCGACTCTCATAATACAAATTATTGTTGAAAACTTAAATAGTTGATGCAAACAAAGGCCAAACTAATAGAGCTCCTAAGATTAAGATTGTTGTGACATGAGAAAATTCCAAACTCAACAACTACAATAATATGATACCCGATCATGATATTCTAAAGTCTTCCAAGAAGAACAAGAAGAAGAAGGCTTCTCTTGAAGACAACTGCAATTCTTCCAAAGAAGAATAGGTCACTCCTAAATCTCTTGAAAAGAAGGAGAATTCTCATGCTAGCCCTTCTTCTAGTTAGTCTACACTCAAATTTATATAAAGGATCCATATCACTAGAGGTGCATGGGCACTAGTGTTTGACTCTAACCTCAAAAGCCACCACCCTTCACCTGATTCTTTACCTAACCTCACTGACTTGGATATTTTCCTCCTGATGCATTAGGTAGGTATTTCTTTAGATCAAACTACTCAAAAGCTAACCTTTATCCTTATTGACACTTGGGGTCCCCTACCTTCTCACTAGATTAGAGGCATCTCTCAAACCAAATGGGAATATCCTCATGAATATTCTAGTTTCGTACCTCCCCCCCTCTTCCCAAGCTAGTTGATTGCTTGCCTCCTATTATTCTTCCTTCATTCAAAGGTCATTCTCTCATGTCTTTGATATGTCAGCCTACATGAATGTTCTCTAAGCATGTACTAACTAGAAGACCCATATAATTGAGTCCCTTTTACGATTCCTCCCCTAGGCTTACAAAATATTTGCCCCCTTCTCTCTCCTTAGATATTTCTCGCATTCCTTTGATAAAGGAATGGAAATCCAATATTGTAAAACCATTCTTCATTTAGATCCATCACAATGATTTCAACATCAAATGCGTAATTTTTTATCCTGGATTTTCCCTTAACATTGGAAGAACTCCTATCTATCATGTCCTTAGTGTTAATTTATTTTCACCCACCTGTTGGACCCTTTAAGGTTTCAAAAAATATAAGACTAGACCCCTCAATTCTATTGTGATCCCTATTTTTTCGGTCCTGATATTGTAGACACCCATTTTTTAGTACTTCTAGTATACCTAGAGTACAACATCCTCCTAGGTCGGCCTTAGTTAGATGCAATGATATTTATCCTTTGCACCTTCAAAAGTGAGCTCTTATTTTTCCATGAAGGTGAGAATTAGTAGACTTTAGGGATATCACATTAATATGTCCTTAATATGTCCAAAATCAAGAGGGATATCACATTACATTAGGTGGTTGACCACTATTCCGTAGTGTGAAATCTAACCATAGTGCATATTGCTTGCATGGATAAGTGAGTCAAATTAAGGTGCACCCACCTAGAGATTTATACCCTTCACTAAGTTGGGAATCCACTGCATGCATGAGTTTCCCTACTAATATTGGTAATTGCAACCTCTAATTGTGCATCCAAAACTAAAGATATAAAACATGTATTTGGAACTTTGAATATAGAAAAAAAAAGTTCAAAAATTGGAACTAGGATGAGGATGGACTACTCACTAAAAACACATGCACATGCAACTGAATGTACAACCAAACAAGTACCTGTCAGATATTTATTCGTCGAGTGAGGAAATCTTAGGACAAATAGAGGGAAATACGATTGCATCTAGTATATATGTTGTGCAAACATGGACCAGTGGTGAAAAAGTCAGAAGAAAATTATGTAGACGCATGGAATTTTTTCTTGTCGAAGGAGGATCATGCTCTTATGATGATGAGAGCATAGGAGTCAAGGTGCCACTCAAGTATAAGAATCTGGTGAAACAATGGGTACCTAAGGAAATTCCTCCTATAGATGTTGATTTCATTTTCAACAATGGGACATATTGCATTGCACCATCCTCCCTGCATGGCCTAGGGATATTTTCCATGGATGGAATAACTATAAAATAAAATAAAGCAACTGAATTGATGGACTATGTCAGACCATGTTACAATTATAATGATTGGATGTGGCTGGTCCAGTACATGCGAAGTATGTGGAGATATGAACTCGCCGCAAATTATGTACAGCTAATAAAGAAGGATAAAAATAACGGAGCAACTATCTATATTGATGGAAGTCCTAAAGCTTTCATCAATATCACAGGGTTTATAAACATCACATGACTTGAGACAACAAACAAGCAATCGAATTGCATATATGAGGGACACGAAGAGAATCAGGTAGTCCTGTGCGCAATAAAAAAGATAGCTCACGGGGAAGGGTTATTAGTGGATTACCATTTGAATCGAATAGAAACATCGACTAATAGTGTGTGGGTACTTATGCAACACCTCTTTAAGCAACCTCTACTTATTGCATTATATTTTTTTTATCTTTAACATTGTTTTAAATATTTCACGGTCCTAATTTTATAATAATGTGGGGCGTTGATCGTTGAGGTTGATTTTATTTGGGTGGAAATCAGTTTTTTTGTTATCGTTAACAATTTTTTAAATATTTGGGGGTTCGAATTATATTATAATGTGGAAGGATGATCATGGAAAAGGGCCAACAGGAGGAACATGTAAATGATTATCAAATTTGACTTTCATTTTACGTGAATTTTATTATTTTCTTATATAATTTTACTGAAATAACATTGTTTTTGTTGAAATTATATGTAGTCGGCAGACCATGTTGATCATGATTCCACCGATGAGGAGGGGTTGTATTCATCCCCTTATCTAATGGTATTAATAAAAAAAAATATCATTAAAGCGAACAAGGAACTTGCTAGCTTATTAGATCATCAGGATCAAACTCTTGGCGTCCTAGAAAAGATAAATCTCCTTATGTCACAACTTAACACATATAAGGTAATAACCATAATTTAAAGTGTTTTTTTCTAATGTACTCATATGTTCAATTATGAAAATTTGTTCTTTAACTTTTACATTATCTCACGAAAAAACATTTTCTTTTTTATAAAGAGATTTTTGGAGCCTGTTCATCCCGTTGTTGGTATTAGTGGCACTGCAGAGAAACCACAGAGTCCTGATGCAGGCAGTCATACAGCTGCTAGAGTAATTTTTAATTCTCCATCTTCCATGCCTAATTTAGATAGGATCCATGACATGCACCGCCATACATCCACACATCAGTCAAACTCTAGATATGGTGACAGAGATGAGGTTGATGATGTGGTTGACATGGTTGCATTTCCTGGAGCTAGACGTGTGACAAGCATGGGGACCCTTCCGTGCACATTTTTGGTCAACGATAATGGGCTTCCATTAAAACAACTAAGACTCCTAGGTAGTTTTTCATATTTTAATTGTTTCATGTTGTCCATCTCATACACAAATCATCTAGATTATTATTTTTAAATTAATGATCATATCTTTTTGTGTGTAGGAAATGACCATTTTTATAGGCACCTAGAGAGCAAGGTCTTGTTGATTTTTTTGGAAACCTTATGCATGAGGTGGAATTGACAGAATTCCAACCTCAAAAAATGGCTTATGGATTATCTAGAAGGCCTCTTTGGAGTAGACACGTTCAATAAAAAAGAGGTCACCTCTACAGCAGGCGAATATTTAAAATATATGCGGGATGTTTATAAATGAATCTTGGCAGGAAATCCTAGGTATGAGCGTCCTCCCTCAATTCCAGAGAGGGAGTGGAAGGAGATCATTGATGATGCATAAGAAAAGATATTGAAAAAATCAAGAGAAAAAATAACTGGTACCCCAAGGTAAATTACAATATTTTGATTTCAATACGAGCTTTAATTTTCTTTAGATCTAAATAAAAGTGTGGTTATATATAACATACTTGAAAATTTTGATGATAGGTTGCCTGACACTTCGAAGGAAACCAAAGAAAGGATTTCCAAACATGGCCAACACAAGCTAGGACAGGTCGTTTACTCGAGGTTACAGTCACGAATCATAAGTACCCAAACATCTTAAGAATATTATTTGTATCGCCTTACAAATTTCAGGTAATTACAACCAAAAACATTAAAAATACATACTCTTATGCAATGCAAGGCGACGACTTCTAAACTGAAACCATGGAGGAAGAACTCCAACTTGGTTACAAGTACGACTATAAAGTTGTGGTTTATTGTAGGAAAATCATGGGGCAGACCCCAAGATCTAGTTTGCGGGATAAGGTAAATAAAAATCAGTCCACATTAACTTTTCATTACTTATAAAATACGTAAAAGTTTGATATCGTCCATAATTTAATGTCTTACTTTGTTTTAATCAAGGGAGCAGCACTATTAATGAAACCATTAGTATTGGACAATAGAGCATTGATAGTGCAACGTGGCCAGAAGATCATGGTGCTCCCCAGTAACCCCAACCTAGTGGGGTGCAACCTCGTCCCAATGGAGTGGAGCCCCAAGATATTCATGTGATTGAGACCCACAATGGTAAAATGGTTGTATATTAATCATATACTTTATAATTTTGTACTTATAAATTTTTTCGTTTCAATGGAAAAGAATGTCATAGTTGAGCCTCCTTGACCTGAAGATCAGGTGAACAGGGAAGCCATTCCAACAGTGTCGACTAGTGGACCAGGTAAATAATTACATTGCAGAGTTTTTTTTTAATATTAATGAACTACTTCAATGATATTTAAAAATTGGCCATACAAATTTAATATTTTTTGTTTTTGTAGGTGATGGCCCCTCACAGTAGCCTCCATGCCATGGGTATGAGACTAGATGTGCTTGGCATGAAAGGACTAAAGAAACATCAGCTGTTGAAGAGCACCCAGTAAACAAAGACATGGAGATGGATGAATTACTTAAGAACTGGAAAAAACAAAAGAAGACTAAATGAAATTGATGATGTGTAATAATTTTATAAGACAGTTAGATGTACATTATATAGTTGAACATGTAATGATGCATATAATGCATTGACATTATGGGTACTTTTTCATCTGATAATATATGCAAGGCTATTTCTATGGCTTGTATATATATGTGAATGTAATTTTATTATACACTTAATGATAATTTCATCTTCTCTTAGTCATGGTATATATTGATTCAATACTCCTTGGTTCTATTGGTTCTATTGGCCTTGACATACAATTTCTACATCAATTTGTGGCTCTATGGATATCATCCTAGCGATTTGAAGGAATTGGTAAACGTGAAATTTAAGAGATTGAATTGTTCAAGTTTGGATTTAAATTGTGCATGCTTGTTTGTTTGTGGGTTTCAAGAGTTCCAAACTTGTATGACACTAGCTGACATAGCATGGGTCCCTTCATACCATCAACCCCATCTCCTACATTCTGAATAGTCATGATCCTTGCTTCTACTGCTATAATTATTCATGTATTGAACCTTACAACATCTAAACCGATAACCAATATTTTTCATGGATCCAATTTAGATCATTTATCACTAGGGAAGGTGTTGGTGAAGGAAAGGCTAGTGATATAAGTTGCTTAGTGTAGATGTTTTTGACATAGAATTCACCTATTAACTTATTTAGAGGTGAATATGGTTAATTAGAATAATAAGAAGAAGGGGACCTGGGTAGTGTTTACCTAATGCGAGTTGGTGAATACTGATGATGTAGGCCTCATGGGGGAATGCATCACCAAAAACTGATAGAGATGATGACAAGAATATCATGTATGTAGTCATGGTTGATAAGGATGTTGTAGTCTAAGGTTGTTGTCAATTAGATGTTAAGGAAAATTCCTTCATATTCAGAGGGTCACCCATCAAATGATTATCCGTAGCTCATGAATTTCCTAATAGTGGGGTAGTCTAACACTATTAGATTTATTACACTATTATATCTACATGTGGCCATGGATTGTGTATTCGTTATTACTAATTGTAATCATGGCTAGAGTCATATTCTTTATACTTTTATTGTATTAAAAGGTGTGATTAAGGTTGACCTAGTCAAACTTGATATGTGGGGTCAATAATTCTCTTGGGGTGCCAGTTCTTGTTTTGTGGGAACCATATCTACAGAATGGTAATATATTTTTCTTTTAAGATATAATGTGAGAATACAAGAAAGACCTGGTGCCTTTTGCTTGGGCTATGGAGTCTAGGAAACAAATAGAACTTGAAAATTGATAAAGAAGATGTGACAAAACCACCAAACAACAAGTGTTATCAGTCAAGGATAGATCTGATATATATGTAACAACCATATGAAATGCTCAACAAAGACACAACAACACATCCATAAAATTCTTGCACCCACATGAGACATCAAAGATGAGATTAGAGTAAGAGAGATAACCTTCTATTGAATGATCAACCTTTAAGCTATCTCCTTTAGAAGGGGCATAACCTATCTCAATTATTATTATTTTTTAAAATAAATATATGTTTGTTGGGTCATATCATGAGTACAAATTCTCTTTGATATCTCATCAAAAGTTGAAATTCTTACAGTAACTTCCTTGCATTATGAAGAGCATGAATAATAATGTTGTTAAGTGACAAATTTTGAAGAACATTCATTCTTAACGACGTTATCAAGAATCCTACTGGCCTCCTCAATGTTTATTAATTCTTTCAAAGACCATTCATTAATGTAGTAAATGTTACAACATTACAATTTTATCCCTTGGACACCATCTCGTCCAAAACATTGTAAGCTTCCTCCCACCTACCTTCTTCACTACTTAAGTTTTTCTTCCTCCAATTGCATGTGAACCAAATGATTTACAACACCCATCTCTTTTAAGATTCTACCCAATATTATACTGTCTATATAAAACCAAATGTCAACAATAATCATTGATCCAAGGAGTTAAAAATTCATTTTGATAGAAGGACATTGGTATTCTATAGCATTGACACAATTTAATAGATAAACACAATCTCCTCTTCTTGAATATGCACCCTCTCTACAAACATTAATTCATGATAATATCACATGATTTTCATAACTTTAAGGAGAGAGAGACCTCCATTTTTTATTTTATTTGTATAACTTGGGACTTGAAAAGAAGTCTAGTTTAGTAAAACAAGGTGAAGGCCTTTAGAATTTGTCATTGTTCTTGGTGATTATTTACATATAATATCTATTGTTCATGAGGAATCCAATGTCTCACTTGGATTGACTGTTTGAGAGTTATTATTGTTGACTGCATCACCTTAGCATGATCTTTAGTAAGAATGTCAAATCTTCATAGTCATCTCGTTCAACACCCATATGGTGTCTTAGAAAGTGAAACTCTTAGTGGAAACCGCAAGACAAATAAGTGGAACAACAATTACACAAGTGACAACAAGCTTTGCCTACCATTTGTTCAAACCATTGTAACACATATTTGCAAAATCCAACAATGGATATATATTTATAGAAATGAAAAATAATCAAGCACTAATGTTTTCTTGAAGGCCAGTGGATTTTGTTCTAATGCAAAAATGTTTAGTGTAGTCCTCAAAGGCCCACATAATATATGGCATGCATCCATATCAAGTAGAATTTTATAACTAGATTATAACCATTGGTTGCACATAAAAATGACCATAAATTGAATGTGTCATTTTCACTTCAAATGATAGGCCATCCATTCGAGAAAAAAATGAAATGAATATAATATTAGCATCATGGCTTTCATTGCATACATAGTAGTCATTGAACATAGAAGTTTTATATTTCTATATCATGATTATAATTGTTGTATTTGGATCACCACTGTGTTGTTTCCTTATGGACGCATGTAGCATATAACTCCCACTGTTTACTCAATACCAATTGTTATGTTCTTAAGCAAAGAGATGAGAAATTAACCCAAAACAAATATAGCAGGTACTCCCATAAATTCACCCTTTCTTTCATGTGAGAGATATTATAGAGACATTAGCATAAACATGGATGAAAATTTGGGAGAAATTGATATAGCCTATGGATTAAAAGTGTCATTAATAGCTCTTACAATGTAGGAGATGAAATCTAGCCCCTTTATACCAATAGAGGCTTAGAAAGGTACTTAAAACAAAATATCTTGGTGTTTCTAAGAGAAAATTAATTTTCTTCATGTTAGTAACTTTGTACTTTCCAACTAAGAGAAAACATGCAATTCCATTTCATTATATAATTAGTTTGTAATAGACAGATGGGGCAAAATTGGTCATATATCTCTTAATGCATGATTATGCAAAATTGGTCCTTTGTTGTGACCTATTGGATTTCCTATTATTCCAAAAACCTTCTACCCAATTTCTTTATCTTCTATTTGGTTATTAGATCCCTCAATACTAGTTGACCTAAAGTTGATTCCTTCCCTACTCCCAAGGAGCCAAATGTAATTTATCCACCAAACTTTGAGAAAAGAATCCAACTCATTATCCCTCTGGTAGAAATCATTGATGCAATAATGGAAACTTGAGAGTGAGAAAACATTTGAAAACCCCAAGCCACATTGGTAACATTATGATTTGAAACTATAATCACAAATTCTTGATTTCTGGATTTATTTCTTAAAGTTGACATTTTACATTGTTTGAAAGTGGCATTAATTATTCCCTCTATTACTATGAAACACTAATCATTCTACTCATACATTTGAAATATTAGTCATTCCTCCAGAACAAACAACTAATTTTCCAATCATTTTCCCATTAAGCTCAAACTGTTACAAAACCATTCTCCGCGTCCTGCTAAATTGAACCTACATATAATTAAAACACGTACACTCAGAGACTGCATATTGAAAAAATCATGGAAAACTATAAGGACTACAAGGTAACATGTAGAGTTTGTAAATATGAAGTCTCTTTGTATGTGTTTCCTTCATATGCTTATGGACAATTCTTAATTTGTAAAGGAGATTTAGATTCTTGCCTAATTTGGGAATTAAAATCTAACATTACCACATCAACATTGTAACACTAAAATCACAGAGTTTTGATTATAGTAATTGTTTCCACACATATCGCTCTCTTAATCAAATAAATGCCATGCCTAGACTTTCTTTGCTGGAATGTTCCCATCCACATCCATTGAAAATATTTTCATCAACTAATGATTCTTGTGATTAAAGTTAAATATTTGAGCATAAGAATTTTGTCCCAAAACAACAATCCTTAATAACATAAGAAATGAGTTTCAACTTTGTCATTATTGACATTAATGCATCCCCTAAAATTATTTGGAATTGAATTTTTCTTGTTTAGTGGTGATCTGGATTATTTTCGGCACGAAATGAGATCGGAGATATAATAAAGAAATGCACAGAGATATCGTCGATATTCAATAATATAACAAAAAAATATAAGAGATGCAACCATAAACACAGAGATACAGTAATACATGATTTCTATTAATGAAAGAAATGTATAGAGACTGTAAAAATACAGAGTGAAAGACTTGCTAGAATGGTGGCAGCTTATCTCTGAGAAGAGATGTGACGGCTACTCGCATTAGCAAAAAGATGAGTACAATGAGGCTCTGAATGCCTTTTTACAATAAATAGGAATTCCAAATTTGGAAGGAGAGAAAACATCCAGCCTCTTAAAGAAGACTTATTTGGCAGTTCTCGAGTCAATTTTTTTACATGTTTTACTTTAACGAGATTCACTTCCTATGATTACAAGGTAAATTGTGTTCTTCCTTTTAGCCTCTTTATATTGGAAATCAACATGGATTTAGAACACAGATTTAGGACAGGACCGAGAGATGTTAGACCTTGATAATTTCATCTTCAAAAGCTCGATGACAATTCACTAAGATATTTGATCATTTGGACTATGTTGAGAAATGATATCCATTGATGCAGGAGCATCACTCCCAAGCCATCCATGTGCTAGCCAGCCAACCAGTACAGTATGCATTCAATGAAGGAGGAGAGGCACAGCCCTCTCGTTTCAAATTTTGAATTTGAAATCAATGTAATTAATGTTTTGTAAGGTCGTGGAGCCATAAAGCTATGCCTTTGAGCAGGCTATAGTTAAAGAAGGCCTTTAATGGTTGTAAGGCTGGGATCTAGATCCGATTCGGACTAGAAAACACATTCAATGTAATTCAATGTAATTGAATAGAGTAGGTAGCTTGAAGGGAAGAGCTCAAAGAGCCCCCTCATGTAAAAGATCCTTTGTATGTAGGAGAAAAGAAGAAGAGGTAGTTGAGTTGGTAGAGTTGAGAGATAGGAGAACTCTGTGAGAGTTAGATTAGAGGAGAGAAGGAGCCGAGACTCTATCAAAGTCTGAGCTCAAGAACACCTTGTAAAGGAGGCATTTCATATTAATATAAAGAGCAGATTTCCTGCACGAGTTTCTGTGTGTCTTTATGTGTTTATGAATGTCTTTATGTGTGTTCATTATATGTTGTGAACGTGTGTTAGTAGTCATTTGCAGGAACAGATAGGTTCTTCTATCTATGGGTTCTTTGATTTCAATTTTGGGGTTCTTTGAGGCTTCATGCCAAGAGGGTGTGATAGAACGTTGCGGGTTCTGAAAGCCAGTGCATAGATGCACTCCTGAATTCTATGGAATTTGGGCAAGGATGTGCCAGGAGGGTGCACCAGCTGAAGTCACTAACTGAAGGAGAATCCTCAAGGTTGTTGAATACCTTGGAGGTAAGACTGTGTAGAAGAGAGCACAGGACAGACCAGAATCATTGAGGGATTCTATAGAAGCTCTGCCAGGAGGGCATTGAGCAGGTGCATAGAAGGCATAGAGAAGACAAAATTTCTGAGAATTTTGTAAGGCTCTACCAAGAGGGCATCAAGCGAATGCATAAGATGCATTAGGAGGAGAACTCTATATCAAGTTAAGTGAGAACAAAAAAATTCTGAGGGATTTTGTAGAAACTCTACCAGGAGGGCATCAAGCGGATGCATTGGATGCATTAGGGAGAGAACTCTGTTTCGAGTTCAGTGAGAAGACAGAACCACTGAGGGGTTTTGTAGAGCTCTACAAGGAGGGCATTGAGAAAGTACAGAGACTGTACATAAATAACTATGTTTTGAGTTCAGAGAAGAGAAGTGTCACAGGAGGACCTTCACAGGGTTGCTGAACACCCTGCAGTCTCAACAAGGTGTGCTTGAGTAGGAAATTGTCAGAGGGAATTTCCATCCCTTCAAGGGGAGAAAGGGATAGAGACCATTGGGGTATGAGAAGTTGAAGTTCAAAGAGGATAAAGACCTGTGCAAGAAGTGCACCAGGCCAACACTTGAGTAAAGTGTTGACAGACAGATAACCATCTGAAGGCTTGTCAAGCACAAGGAGTGTGCAGAAGAAGAACTTGTTTCAAGTTCTCAAGCTCAGGACATATATCACCTTTATGTGCAGAGACTCTGTAAGGAGTGTAGAAGTCGAGAAACCTTTCAAGGTTTCAGAGGAAGAAAGCTCAAGAGGAACAGTGCCATTTTGTGCACAGAGCCATAGCTGCAAAGGTTGCAGAGGCAGAGAAACTCTTTGGAGAGTTCAAAATCCCAAAAGATTAGGAGGGACAACGTCTTTGAGAATGTAGGCAAGACCCAAGGTCATAGAGTTCACAGAGGAAAAGCAAAGGCCGAGACCTTTGGAACTTCAAAAATCTTCCAAAGAAAAGGGAGGAAACACATGCTCAGAGAGGAGCTACAGCTACTGTCAGATTTAGCACAGAGGACCAATAGCCATCGGATCTAGGAGGAGCTGCATGAGGTTTAATCCTCATATGAAAAGGAGAGGAGCCGCTAGATCATTTTGGAATTTTGAGGTTTGGCATTTCGGGGATCCCGATGACAAGAGACTAGGGCACTTCACAGTGGAAACGCGACTTACCCTTGGAGTAGAACTTTGACATTTTGGCTATTCGGAGTTCGGAAGGTAAAGGAGGCAGAGATTTTGGTACTGAGATTTTCAAACTATCGGTACGCGAAACAACGAAAGCATTGGGACCATCCACTTCAGAGGACATGTGGCAGAGATCTGAACACATCTGGGTTTTAGATATCAGGGGATCGAGGACCAAGAGTTTGGTTGCAGAGGATTCACGAAATCGTGAATCCTGAAGTCCCGAAAAGTGCATACAATTGAGATTTCGGAAAAATCCTCGAAAGGCCATTTCGGTATTTCGGCTACCGAAATATGTAGGGGTAAGAGTTCAGAACTCTTGTCCCATGAGATCCCGAAAAGATCTAAGTCGTTGGATCAGGGAGGCTCACAACTGTTTATCTTTCTTAGGAGGAGGAGGACCGTAGTTTTAGGATTTCAGTACTTCAGTATTTCAGATACCTAAAGTACGAGAGGGAAAGGAATTGTTGCGTCGAGATTCATGAATTCCTAAAAGTGTTGGAGGAGTATTGTTGAGTCACAAGACAGGATCAGATTTCAGCATACCGGGGTTCAGGATTTCGGAAGTGATGAGGACAAAGAGTCGAGCAATTTGACGATGAAACTCCCAAAGTCACGAAACGTGACGTATTGTTGAGTGGAGCTACGGTCTCAAGATTTCATATTTCAGCATTTCAGTATTCAAGAGATCGAAGAGCTAGAACTCTCGACATCTGGGTTCGAAAAATCACAAAACCCAAAATTCCTTTTTCAGAAAAGGGTCACAGTCATATCTGGGAGGCTGTGTGGAGGGTCATTGTTGATGGCCACGTGGAGGTGAAATCTCACGCCGATGCATGTTTTTGTAGGTGGGGTTTTCAAGGAAGGACCTGTGGATCAAATTTGTTAATGGTTTCTGGGTAAGAGCCCCAGTCTCTTGTCAAATGGATCCCTGAAATTACGAACCCCAAAATGATAAAAATGATCTAGCGGCTCCTCTCCTTTGCATACGAGGATTAAACCTCGTGTAGCTTCTCCTGGATCTGATGGCTATCGGTCCTCTGCGCTAAATCTGACGGTAGCTATAGCTCCTCTCTGAGCATGTGTTTCCTCCCTTTTCTTTGGAAGATTTTCCAAGTTCCAAAGGTCTCAACCTTTGCTTTTTGTCTGCGAACTCTACAACCTTGGGTCTCACTTGAGTTCTCAAATATGTTGTCCCTCCTAACCATTTGGGATTTTGAACTCTCCAAAGAGTTTCTCTACCTCTATGACCTTTGCATCTATGGCTCTATGCACAAAATGGCAGTTTTCCTCCTAATATTTCTTCCTCTAAAACCTTGAAAGGTTTCTTGACTTCTGCACTCCTTATAGAGTCTCTGCACACAAAGGTGTTATCTGTCCTGAGCTTGAGAACTTGAAACAAGTTCTTCCTGTGCACACTCCTTGTGCTTCACAAGCCTTAAGACGGTTATCTGTCTGTCAACACTTTACTCAGGTGTTGGCCTGGTGCACTTCGTGCACAGGTATTTATCCTCTTTGAGCTTCAACTGCTCAGACCCCAATGGTCTCTATCCCTTTCTCCCCTTGAAGGGATGGAAATTCCCTCTGGAAATTTCCTGCTCAAGCACACCTTGCTGAGCCTGCAGGGTGTTCAACAACCCTGTGAAGGTCCTCCTATGACACTTCTCTTCTCTGAACTCAAAACAGATTTCTTTCTGTACAATATTTGCACTTGCTCAATGCCCTCCTGGAAGATCTCTACAAAACCCCTCAGTGGTTCTGTCTTCTCACTGAACTCGAAATAGAGTTCTCTCCCTAATGCATCCAATGCATCTGCTCGATGCCCTCCTGGTAGAGTTTCTATAGAATCCCTAAAAAATTATGTGTTCTCACTGAACTCGAAATAGAGTTCTCCTCCTAATGCATCCTATGCATTTGAGATGCCCTCTTGGCAGAGCCTTACAAAATTCTCAGAAAATTTATCTTCTCTGTGCCTTCTATGCACCTGCGCAATGCCCTCCTAGCAGAGCTTCTACAGAATCCCTCAATGGTTCTGGTCTATCCTGTTCTCTCTTATGCATAGTATTACCTCCAAGGTATTCAACAACCTTGAGGATTCTCCTTGAGTCAGTGACTTCAGCTGGTGTGCCCTCCTGGCATGTCCTTGCCCAAATTCCACAGAATTCAGAAGTGCATCTATGCACTGGATTTCAGAACCCGTCGCATTCTATCACACCCTCTTGGCATGAAGCCTCAAAGAACCCCAAACCTGAAATCAAAGAACCCACATATAACATAACCTATCTATTCCTACAAATGCCTACTAACACACATTCATAGCATATAATGAACACACATAAAGACATTCATAAACACATAAAGACACACAGAAACTCATGCAGGAAATCTTCTCTTTATATTAATATGAAATGCCTCCTTTATAAGGTGTTCTTGAGCTCAGAATTTGATAGAGTCTCTGCTCCTCTCTCCTCTACTCTAACTCTCGTAGAGTTCTCCTATCTCTCGACTCTACCAACTCAACTACCTCTTCTTCTTTTCTCCTACATACAAAGGATCTTTTACATGAGGGGGCTCTTTGAGCTCTTCTCTCCAAGCTACCTACTCTATTCAATTACATTGAATTACATTGAATGGGTTGTCTAGTCCGAATTAGATCTAGATCCCAGCCTTAAAACCATTAAAGGCCTTCTTTAACTACATCCTTCTCAATGGCATAGCTTTATGGCTCCACGGCCTTACAAAACATTAATTACATTGATTTCAAATTCAAAATTTGAAATGAGAGGGTTGCACCTCTCCTCCTTCATTGAATGTGCGCTGTGACAGGCACTTCAAAGTTAAGACTATTCTGATCTCAAATAGCAATATAATGTTACACACTTGAACTGATATCAATGGATGTAAATCTCTCAAATAATTTTGATCACAAATTCTTGATTTCAAGGACATCAATTTTTATTTTTATTTTTAAAATAAATATATGTCGTTGCAAGAGAGATGAATTTAAATATTCTTGCGACAAATTAGCTATACTATCGACGAACTTTTTTCTTCGACAGTATAGCTAATTTGTTGCAAGAATCTTTACATTCATCTCTCTTGTGACAATATCCTTTTCGTCGATAGTATATCTAATTCATCGCAATAATATTTACAGTCATCTCTCTTGCGATGATAGCCTTTCCTTGTCTCTCTTGCGACGATAGCCTTTCCTTGTCTCTCTTGCAATGATATCCCTTCCTTGTCGCTCTTGTGACGATATCCCTTCTTTGTTACTCTTGCGACGATATCCCTTCTTTGTCGCTCTTGCGATGATATCCCTTATTTGTTGCTCTTGCAATGATATCCCTTCTTTGTTGCTCATGCGACACCAACTGTTGGTTGTCTTTATTGCGATGACCAACGTTGGTTGTCGGGCTTGTGACAACTTCCTTGGGTCGTCGCTCTTGTGACGTTTTTTCAAGTTCATCACACTTGCCATGGCACATGAAGCGATGTTTTGGGGACCCAATATTCATTACAATATCCACGACATAACGTCACAAGAGTGCCAAAAGAGTCATCACAAAATGACCCAAATTTACTAGTGACTAATGGGTTTAGGACAACAAAAATATACAAGCCAACCTTTCACTGGGGGACAACCCCTATACTTAGGGAAAATATTTGGTCAACATCTAATTGGGGAGAAACCCTTGACTTCCAGATCATTTTCAATGGGGGCATACCTTCCCATCAGAAGCCAATCTTTATTTGACTCGGGAAAACCACCCATTGGGGGGCAACCCCCAACCACAGGCCCATACTCGCTCTGGGGGAAACAATCAATTGGGGGGAAACCCTAGATATCGGACAACAACCAACATAGGGCCAAATTGTTCCTTCTACCATGATCCTACTATTTGGCCACCCTTACCGAGGAATAACAAATATTGTATGGCACCAACATCAACAACTCGTCAACCCTACCATTGCTACTCAACCAGGAGGAGGAACACCTTATGGTGGAAGACCACCCCATGATGGGGGATCCCTTGAGGGACCACCCTATGGATGTGAACCTCTTGGAGGACTGTCATATGGATAAGGAACCCCTGGGGGACCACCCTATGGTGGAGGACCACATGGAGGACCATTGTATGGTGGGGGACCTCTTGGAGGACCACCCTATGGAGGAGGACCCCCTAGAGGACCACCCTATGGAGGATGACCTCCTGGAGGACCACCCTATGGAGGAGGACCACCCTATGGTAGAGGACCCCATGGAGGACCTCTAGAACAACCACCTCATGGAGCACCATATCACCAACCTCCACAGGTCAACAAACAACTCCCATTCTTGACCACTTTATATATGCTAGATATTTCACGGTTGACTAATGACCCCATATGCCATTCCCATTTTTGGCCTCCCATTCCTTCCAAACTTCCATATGATATTACAAAATTTGACATAAAACATGGAGAAGATCCAAATAATCACGTTATGACTTTCCATCTATGGTGTTCTTCGAACTCCTTGATGGAAAATTCTATTCAATTGTGAATTTTCCAACGACCCCTTATAGGATCAGCAACTAAATGGTATATAGAACTAATGTGTAACTCCTTTGATGACTTTAATTCCCTTTTCATGGAATTGTTGACACACTTTCAATTACCTCTTTGCTATGAGACCAATATTGATCTCTTAACCTCGTTACACCAATCAAATTCCACCCATATCTCAAATCACATTCACAAAGTTTCTTTTTCCACCTATAGCTTGAGTTGTCTCCATGGGAGGAGTTTTAACCTAGGAACAAACCATTAGTCAAGCCCAGTATTTAGATTTGGTATACTCTCAATTGGGAATGTTATATGACTTGATTCCTAATTCTCCTCAACCGTCGAATGGCCCAACTAAACCTACACCTGGACCCCATGTCAATGGTATGATCAATATTGTTTCCATAGAAACAAATGATCAGATGACTAGGCAACATATCCAATCAACTAAAGTTACCAATCCTAGCACATTTTTGCATACCATCACTCCAATTAAACCCCCTACCCAAACCTCTGAGGTAAATACAATGCAATCAACTGTGCCCAAAAACTTGCAGTAATCCAAAGGAAAAAATAAGGGTAATAATAATAAGAAATCTACATCCTCTTCTACACCTATTGTTTTAACAAATCCTTCCCCCCCCTAGCAACAACAACTTGTCATGCAAATTCAATCACCCCCACTAGGGGAAAACCCTAAATCCCCATCAATAAATATCTTGATGGTTAAATCTGCATCCATCTCTACTAGAGCCAAGAATTGTGATTCTCCAGAAGGTGATTCTTTACCCAAGGATCCCCCCTCAACCACCCCACCCAATTTCCCTCTCACACTAAATAAGCTAGCTATCAAACCTGTCATATGCCCTTCAAAGGGAGTACTTCATCGCACTACACATAATCTTAATGCTTAGGCAACCCAACACTATAGTATAGTAGAAGATCTCACCCAAGCTCCTTGTAACATGTCATCACTCGAAGTACTACAGTCCTTCCCTACTCAGTGTAAAGCCTTATTATCAGCCATTGGTGGAATTGACCCTGCAAAATCCAATGTTATTTCCTTTGACACGAATTGCAATGAATCCCTCCTATCCCATCAATTACAATTACAAATCACTATCCAATCTCTCAATAAAAATATTTTCCGAATAGTGCTTGATGAAGGTGTTGCAACATGCATCATGTCCTTGACATGGTGGAAATATATTGGTTCTCCCCAAATTACCACATCAAAAACCATTCTTAAATCTTTTGACGAACATTTTTTCAAACCCCATGGAATTATCCCCTCATTACCCATTGAACTTGTGGGTAAAATTGTTTCAGTAGAAGTCGAGGTGATCGACACCACACTTGACTATAATTTGATTTTAAGTCCAACCTGGTTTAGCCATCAAATTTGTTTCATCTAGCGTCTTTCAACTTGTTAAATATCCACATCAAGGAAAGATCGTCACTGTAGACCAACTAGAATTTTGTACACCATATGTGTGAACCAATCCTAATGTGAATGTCCCTTTTGTAGGAGATTCTTCTTAGGGATGCGAAATCATCAGGGTAGGCCTTTACCCCTCCTTAATGGGGACTTTTCCCCTCCCCCCACCAGAAATCACCCCAACAGTCTCCATCAATATGATCTATGCAGTTATCGATACACCCATCGGTTATAATGACCCCTAAGTAATCCCTCACCCAACTGATATTGAATCTTATGGAGACACCGTGCCACTCTCACTGATCGAATTGGAATATTCAGTGATACAATCTACAGGAGAATCTTTTGATTCTGATTCTAGTATCCTACTCGATGAGGAACTAGATCAGTTTTACTCTCCCTATTAGGCTACCCATACTTCAACATTCAACGAATTTCTTAACATCGTCCTTCCTTTAGACGAAGCCATTATGGAAGTCATGACTTTGTAATATAAACCTTATGAGGATTCTCACCATCGATCCTCCTTCCTTCCCTGTGGAGAGAAGAAAGAAAACCAAATACAAACCCTTGTTTCAACTGATACTCAAGACCCATCCCTCTTACCTTCCACATCATATCCTATTATGTCTGCAGGAAATTTTGGAAACATTTTTCCAAAACCATTTCAATTGATATTTCAGTTAAACCTGGGGTCGTGGAAAACATCCAAATAGGTGGAGATTGTTCCCCTGAAGAAATATAAGCTTATACTACCCTATTCAAATAATTATGTGACATATTCACCTAGTCTTATGAAGAAATGTTAAGGATCAGCCCATGAATTGTTGTCCGTGAAATTAAAACTTATCCCAGAGCCCGTCCTGTTCGACAACGGATCTGCCCAGTTCATCCAAGGAAAGATGCATCAATTAAGGCAGAAGTTCAAAAATTATTGAATGTTAGTTTTATTTACCCTATGCCCCTAACTAAATGGGTGTCCAACATTGTACCAGTTAACAAAAGGCAGGGCACCATCTGAGTATGAATTGATTATAGGGACCTCAACAAGGCATGTCCTAAAGAAAATTTCCCTACCCCTTTCATTGATTAAATCATTGATGATTGTGATGAATGTGAAGTATTCTCATTTATGGATGGCTTCTCTGGCTATAATAAAATAAAAACTACTCTGGAGGACCAACACAAAACCTCCTTTATCTTCCCATGGGGAACTTTTGCATATCGAAATTTACCTTTTGGTCTTAAAAATGTTGGTGCAACATTCCAGTTGGCCATGTCTGTTGGATTACTAAGAGGGGGGGTGAATCAATAATAGCATAATTATAATCCTTTTTCTTCAAATTTCATATCAATGTAGAATTATTATCCAATAATGAGAAGTAAGAAATAAACAATCACACACATACATAGTACATCAATGTTTTACATGGAAACCCAAATCGAGAGAAAACCATGGAATGAGTTTTTCTTATATGTCTTGAAGAATTACATTCATTCGAAGCACCAACTTCCTTTTTTTTCCAGTTGCAACTGGAAGGAGGCTCCAACCCCCTAGTTTCTTAGGCTACAACCTAAGGGAAGCTCCAACTCTCCAATTCTCTAGCTACAACCAGAAGGACACTACAACCCCCTATGTTCTCTGGCTACAACTGGAAGGTGGCTACAACCACTTTTCCTTGCCCCATCCTGCCACCCTAAAGTAGAAGTAGAATGATGGAACCACTGTCACACTATCACTATGAGATATACCGCTGTAAACCTGTACCAATAAATCTGAACCATGCATCA
>JZKD02S0389495.1:610761-625713 GCA_000966675.3 Picea glauca | reverse complement strand
TTCAAATGTTATATCAATGTAGAATTATTATCCAATAATGAGTAGTAAGAAATAAACAATCACACACATACACAGTACACCAGTGTTTTACGTGGAAACCCAAATCGGGAGAAAATTGCAGAATGTTTTTTCTTATATATCTTGAAGAATTACATTCATTGAAAGCACCAAATTCCTTTGTTTTCCAACTACAACTGGAAGGAGGTTCCAACCCCCTAGTTTCTCAGGCTACAACCTAAGGGAAGCTCCAACTCCCCAATTCTCTGGCTACAACCAAAAGGAGGCTACAACCCCCTATGTTATCTGGCTACAACCAGAAGGTGGCTACAACCACCTATCCTTGCCTCGTCTTGCCACCCTGAAGTAGAATTAGAATGATGGAACCACTATCACACTATCACTGTGAGATATACCACTGTAAACATGTACCAATAAATCTGAACCATGCATCAACCTGTACCTCAACCTATAATCAATGTACCATAAACAAGTGCATCAACCATGCACCAACCTGTAATCAACCTGTACCATAAACAAGTGCATCCAACTATGTACCAAGTATGTACCAATCATGTGTCAACTGTAGAAATTTCAATACAAATTAATGTATTCCTGGGATTCTCCTGATCTAACAATTTCCGCCACTTGTTAAATATAGAATCGCTTATACTATTATTATTGTGGAAGCAATTAAACCACGATCACAGCCACAATGCACAAAGTGAAATATCAATAACACACAACACAAAAGTTTTAATGGGAAAACGTAAAGCTAAAACCCCCACTATCATATATTATGTATATCATGAATCATGAAACAATCTCATACAAAACTCTAATCCAAGAGCTCTTAGTACAATACAATCGCCTCACACTGTCATACACAAATTAGCAAATACATGCGCCAATTCCTGTGTCCACAAACTCTGCAATCCGAATTATCACAATGAATCGAATGAATCCAATTGCCTAATTTGCACATGCTCATAAGCATATCCAATGCATGTGTGAACAAATCACAAATGATAGCCAACTGTCCCTTTCACCTGTTATCTCAACTGGATCTCCATTGGAACTGACATGCATGTAGTTAACCATGGCGAATCTTCAGTTGCATGTGAGTTCACTGATTAACTGAACTCTCACTAGTGCATCTTTAGTTACAACTAGTACAACTGATATTAACTCACTTAACAACACTTTATAATTCTGTTACAATTCCAAATCACTCAGTTATGAATGAGATAATAGATTAATATTTATTGTCTAATTTAATTAAGGGAAAAGTAAATTAGACACATGTTTCTTATCGACTTTCCAACACTCCCTCTCAACAAGAAAGGGATTATCCTTCACCCCAATCCTATCTCTATGATATTCGAATTTTCTCCTGGTGAGTGCCTTCGTCAGAATGTCCACATCCTGATCTTCCATAGGAATGTATTGAAGTAACATGATCTTCCTCTACACACAATCTCTGAGATGATGATATAGGATATCTATATGCTTAGATCTGTCATGAAACACAAGATTAATCGAGAGTTTAATGCAACTCTGATTATCACAATAAATCACTGTCGGATCTAAATGAGAACCAAACAAACCAACCAAGATCTTCCTCATCCAGATAGCCTCACATGCAGCTTGGCTTGTTGCCATGTATTTCGCTTCCGCTGAACTAAGTGCCACAGATCTCCGTTTCCTGCTGTACCAAGAAACAACTGTAGATCCGATACTAAAGATCCCTCCTGATGTGCTCTTTTTTTCCATTGGGCTGCCTACCCAATCTGCATCTATGAAGCCATGCAACTTCACCTCATCCATCTGTCTATACCATAATCCATACTCAGATGTTCCCTTCAGATATCTCAGGACATGCTTACCCACCTTCCAAAAGAGTTTGGTAGGCTTAACCATCGCTTGACTTAGCTGGTTAACCACATAGCAAATGTCCGGCCTCGTATTCACTAAATACATTAGTGAACCCACTAACTGTCGATAGACAGTAGCATCCACTACCTCTCTAGAAGTAGCATCCTCTTTCCTCCAGTTTCCTGGAAGAGGAGTATCCATGGGTTTGTAGCCCTCCATGTGAAACTTACCCAGTATCTCTCTTGTATACTTTCCTTGAGACACAAAAAGTTCACAATCTCGCTGCCATATTTCCAATCCAAGGAAATAATGAAGAAGGCCCAAATTCTTCATCTCAAACTCCTTTGCAAGGTCCTCCTTGCATGAGTTTATCAACTGCTAATCACTAGTAAGTATTAAATCATCAACATAAAGAACAATGATTAATAGCTTACCCTCCACCACAATTTGGTATAGGTTTGCATCTGCTTCACTTTTGGTGAAGCCTAATCCGGTGAAATAGTTGTCTATCTGAGTGTACCAAGCATGGGGTTCTTGCTTCAGCCCATACAGTGCTCTCTTGAGTCTGCACACATGCGAATCTCTGTCAAAGGTCTCAAAACCTTATGGCTGCTCAATGTACACTTCTTCCTCAATGATCCCATTGAGGAATGCAGTTTTTACATCCATCTGATGAATGTGCTAGCCCATTTGTGCTAAGAGTGCAAGGATGGATCTTATGGAAGAGTACCTTGCAACAGGTGCAGAGGTCTCACCATAATCTATCCCCTCGATCTGTGAGAATCCCCGAGCCACAAACCTGGCCTTGTATTTCTCCACACTCCCATAAACAACTTTCTTTACCTTGTAGATCCATCTCAAACCTACCACTAATTTATCAATCGGTCTTGGGACAATTTCCCATACGCTATTTTTGACAATGGAGTCACACTCCTCTACCATAGCATCAACCCAAGTGGGGTCCTGCACTGCTTCCTGAAAGGAAGATGGTTCAGTCACAATGCATTTGCTCATAAGAGCCATGTATCCAGCAAATCGATCAGGAGATTGTCTTTATCTGCACTGTGAAATAGGGGCTCCTATATTCTGTGCAGCATCTAGTCTCAATCTATCAGCTTATGTGGTGTGCTTTCTTCCATTTCTGATGGATGGCTCTACTTGAGTGGTTTCCTCCACTCCATGAACCTCTTCATGTGGTTGATCCACATCTTGAGACTCATCCTTGGGAACCAACAGTTTCTCTTCTGCATGCAAGTCTAGATCCCTCTCAGGAGACAACCTCATGGCTTTTCCCTCATCGAATTTTATATCCCGTCACATAACAGTCATCTTACTGTTCATAAAATACACATGATAATTATGGGGTGTTTCTTTGTACCCCACAAATATCCCAACTTCAGCAGTCAGTTCCAGCTTCTTCCTGGCATCCTTGTTCACATGCACAAAAACAAATGAGCCAAAGAATTTTAAATGCGAAACATCAGGTTTCTTATCAGTAAAAGCTTCTTCAGGTGTACTCATTCCAAGTACTCTATGAGGACAACGGTTCTGCACATAAACCGTAGTATTGCATGCTTCTGCCCACAAATGCAATGGTAGGCCTTGATCATGCAACATCGCTCATGTTGCACCCACGATCATTCTATTCTTTCTCTCCGCGACCCCATTTTGTTGTGGGTTACGAGGTGCTATGAGTTCTCTTCGAATTCCTTCTCTGCTGTAGAAGTCTTTGAATTCATTAGAGATGTATTCTCCACCCTTATCGCTCCTTAGAGACTTCACTTGCTTCCCCGACTCTTTCTCCACCAATGCTTTAAACTCACAGAACTTTGAGAATGTTTGGTCCTTCTTTTGCATGAAGAATATCCAACATTTACGAGAAAAGTCATCAACAAAAATAACATAATACCTGTGTTTTGTTGTTGAAGCAACCGAGAATGGTCCACACACATTCATGTGAATTCTCTCTAGGATCATCACTAGTAAGTATTAAATCATCAACATAAAGAACAATGATTAATAGCTTACCCTCCACCACAATTTGGTATAGGTTTGCATCTGCTTCACTTTTGGTGAAGCCTAATCCGGTGAAATAGCTGTCTATCCGAGTGTACCAAGCATGGGGTTCTTTCTTCAGTCCATACATTGCTCTCTTGAGTCTTCACACATGCGAATCTCTGTCAAAGGTCTCAAAACCTTATGGCTGCTCAATGTACACTTCTTCCTCAATGATCCCGTTGAGGAATGCAGTTTTTACATCCATCTGATGAATGTGCCAGCCCATCTGCGCTAAGAGTGCAAGGATGGATCTTATGGAAGAGTACCTTGTGACAGGTGCAGAGGTCTCACCATAATCTATCCCCTCAATCTATGAGAAGCCCCGAGCCACAAACCTGGCCTTGTATTTCTCCACACTCCCATCAACAACTTGCTTTACCTTGTAGATCCATCTCGAACCTAGCACTGATTTATCAATCGGTCTTGGGACAATTTCCCATACACTATTTTTGATAATGGAGTCACACTTCTCTACCATAGCATCAACCCAAGTGGGGTCCTGCACTGCTTCTTGAAAGGAAGATGGTTCAGTCACAATGCATTTTCTCATAAGAGCCATGTATCCAGCAAATCGATCAGGAGACTGTCTCTATCTGCACTGTGAAATAGGGGCTCCTATATTCTGTGTTGCATCTAGTCTCAATCTATCAGCTTCCGTGGTGCGCTTTCTTCCATTTCTGATGGATGGATCTACTTGAGTGGTTTCCTCCACTCCATGAACCTCTGCATGTGGTTGATCCACATCTTGAGACTCATCCTTGGGAACCAACAATTTCTTTTCTGCATGCAAGTCTAGATCCCTCTCAAGAGACAACCGCATGGCTTTTCCCTCATCGAATTTTATATCCCTTCACATAAAAGTCATCTTACTATTCAGAAAATACACATGATACTTATGGGGTGTTTCTGTGTACCCCACAAATATCCCAACTTCAGTAGTCGGTTCCAGCTTCTTCCTGGCATCCTTGTTCACATGCACAAAAACAAATGAGCCAAAAAAATTTAAATGTGAAACATCAGGTTTCTTACCAGTAAAATCTTCTTTAGGTGTACTCATTCCAAGTACTCTATGAGGACAACGGTTCTGCACATAAACCATAGTATTGCATGCTTCTGCCCACAAATGCAATGGTAGGCCTTGATCATGCAACATCGCTCGTGTTGCACCCACGATCGTTCTATTCTTTCTCTCCGCGACCCCATTTTGCTGTGGGTTATGAGGCGCTATGAGTTCTCTTTGAATTCCTTCTCTGCTGTAGAAGTCTTTGAATTCATTAGAGATGTATTCTCCACCCTGATCGCTCCTTAGATCCTTCACTTGCTTCCCCGACTCTTTCTCCACCAATGCTTTAAACTCACAGAACTTTGAGAATGTTTGATTCTTCTTTTGCATGAAGAATATCTAGCATTTACGAGAAAAGTCATCAACAAAAATAACATAATACCTGTGTTTTGCTGCTGAAGCAACTGAGAATGGTCCACACACATCCGTGTGAATTCTCTCTAGGATCACTGAAGCATGGTTCTCCTTTTCATGAAAGGTGGACTTTACATACTTCCCCAGGGTGCACCCCTTGCATTGATCTGACTGAAAAAGTGTTCCCCTTGGACGTCCAGTAGATATTTGTTGCATGATCTTCAAGGCTCCATGATGAAGATGGCCTAATCTCTTGTTCCATAATTCGCCCTCATCCTGGCTCACCACTATTTCTGCCTTGCCTATCATGGCAGCACAACCATCTACCTGCATCATGTAGAGATTCTTAACTCGAATCCCTATCTTCTTGACTTGACCTATTGCTTTATGTCGCAGGTAGGCTATACCACTACTAAAAACAACATCATAGCCTCTGTCCTCCAACATTGTGACTAAGACCAAGTTTTTCTTCAGACCTGAAACATGCATAAAATTTTTCAATTGAAATAGTTTACCTGACTCCCTCTGAAAGGTAATGGTACCAAAACTAGTCGCACTGTATCGTCCATCATTGTCCATCTCTATATGCATTCTGAGATCTTTCTCCTCCAAGTCAATGAAAGACTCTCTATCTCCTGTCATGTGTAAGGAAGCACCACTATCCAAATACCACACTGATCCCGATGCACTTGATGCCATGCATGCGATCAAAGTGAAGTCAATCTCAAATCGTGAGACAAGAGCCTCACCAGTTGCAGCTCCAACAACTGTATTGTTCTTCTTCTTCTGCAAATAGTTAGTAGCAAGATGCCCACATTTGTGACAGTGAAAACACTTCACTTTGGACAAATCTAGCTTCTTGACTTTAGACTCGGAATTTGATTGGGATTTCTTCCCTTTCCCTTTCCTTGCCTTGGAATTCAAATCACAATCCTCTTCATCATCACGCTTTGATGAAGATCCATCTTTGGTGTTCCGCCTGAACTCCTCTTGTACCATATCTGACCATAGTCGTTCCCAATCCGGTAATTTTTCCCTTCCATTGACAAAGTCTTGATAACTGTGCCAACTCTTAGGAAGCCCTAGGAGTGCCAAGCTCACCAAATCATAAACAACAATTGTTATTCCCACACTTCCAAGCTCATCCTGACATTGGACAAATTTCGTGAGATATTTTGGAATGGTGTCGCCTTTCTCCATCCTGATCTTCTTGAGTTTATCTTCGAGTGCCAATTTCCTATGGTCGCTACTGTTTTGGAACAGATCTATCAAAACCTTCCACATTGCACATGGTGTGGTTCCCATGGAGACTTGAGACAATGTGGTCTTGTACTCCCTCCAACAGAATCCTCCTCGCCTTTGCTACTTTCTTTTACCATGCATCAAGATTTGCAGTGTCTGTCGCATCCAGCTTAGGAACATCTGCGTCAATGTAACCCTTCAAGCCATTGTATTCGAGTACTGCCTCCATCCTGTCCTTCCAAGCAATGTAGTTAGAGCTGCCCTCGAGTGCATACTCCAACCTCAAGCCATTGAAAGACATTTCGATCTTGAATCAAGTGTTGCACCAAGAAAATCTTGCAAATTTGAATGTTATCCAACCCAAAACTCAACCCCTTCACTTTCCTCTTGCCCTGGGAGGTTCGCACCCCACCTGAGAGCAACCTGAGGGAATTTCACACCCTGTCTTTGTATAGCTTGCGAACTTGCCTGCCAAGTTCACACCTTGCTCCACTGTAGCGTGCGAGAATGGAAATGAAGTTCGCACCCTGCTTCACTGTTAGGGTGAGGGAAGTTGGCACCCTCCTAGTGTATTTTCCTGCAAGAATGCCAATGAAGTTCACACCTTGCCTTTGTCTAGGGTGAGAGAATTTCTATTCTTAAAAACATAAAAAAATTTCAGTACTAGAGTTCGCATCCTGCTAGAGACAGGACCTGCGAGAATGAAATTATGTTCGCACCTCACTTTTGTAGCTCCATGGCCTCCGTGGCTCTGATACCATGTAGAAATTTCGATACAAATTAATGTATTCCTGTGATTCTCCTGATCTAACAATTTTTGCCACTTGTTAAATACATAATCGCTTCTACTATTATTATTGCGGAAGCAATTAAACCACAATCACAACCACAATGCACAAAGTGAAATATCAATAACACACAACACAGAAGTTTTACCGGGAAAGCGTAAAGCTAAAAACCCCACTATCATATATTATGTATATCATGAATCATGAAACAAGCTCATACAAAAATCTAATCCAATATCTCTCAGTACAATACAATCATCTCACACTGTCATACACAAATTAGCAAATACATGCGCCAATTCCTGTGTCCAGACAGCCTGCCTCCTCTGAACAAACTCTACAATTCGAATTCTCACAATGAATCGAATGAATCCAATTGCCTAGTTTGCACATGCTCATAATCATATCCAATGCATGTGTGAACAAATCACAACTGATAGCCAACTGTCCCTTTCACCTATTATCTCAACTAGATCTCCATTGGAACTGGCATGCATGTAGTTAACCGTGGTGAATCTTCAGTTGCATGTGAGTTCACTAATTAACTGAACTCTCATTAGTGCATGTTTAGTTACAACTAGTACAATTGATATTAACTCACTTAACTACACTTATAATTCTGTTACAATTCCAAATCACTTAGTTATGAATGGGATAATAGATTAATATTTATTGTCTAATTTAATTAAGGGAAAAGTAAATTAGACACATGTTTCTTGTTGACTTTTCAGCATCAACTACTCATCAACTATGACTCATCAATATGTACCAACATCATCAACTATACACCTCATGTATGTGCCAACTCATCAACTACTTGTCTCAACCATGTACTCAACATGTACCTCAACCAAAATCCCTCATCAATTTCATCATCCAGATCTAATTTGTAGCTCTATAATAGACTTGGTGTATATGATCACATTCCTACAAACCTTCCTTAAATTTAACAACAAGAGACTAGCATTTTCATCAAACTTTTCTTTAGTCTCACATGCCTAGTTTTGGATTAGTCAACAACCCTAACTTGAAGTAATCATAACCTTGAACCTGTAATGTATAAAGGTCTAAAACCAATACACAATGTTCTTCAGTGTGTTTTATGCAATTCCTCCAGGTGTCACTACTTGGAACCTCTCAGAAAATGAGTTATAGCAAAAATGACATACCTTACTGAATTATGGCTTATTCTATAGAGAGACCTTGTAGAGCATGCCCGGCAAAAAATATTCATTGAATTGGTCTGAAACTGTTACACAGCATACTGCAGACTATACCCTAACTAAAACATTTTGTATCACTAAATTTGGATCTGTTATGAAGAATTTATGACGTTTTTACCCGAAACACCTGTTTTTACCACAGATACTTGGTTATGTTTTCTCAATGGAGTAGAAATTTCATGGTCTGAATCATTATATAAAAAATTTATAGTGAAAATGGTGAGATGACCTGTAAATAACATACCTTAGAAAGCACCATAAAAATAATTTATCCTTCCTTGCATTTCGGCCTTCTTTTCTTCACCTTTCCTCAGAAATTCGGCTTAGATATCCTTGGTTACCTAAAACACCTATAGATATTCAATATTCTCAAATGTGATTAAAATGAGAGAGCCTAGCCTCTTATTTATACTCTCCAAGTAGCTTCCTTAAAAACATCTTCTAGGTCACTTGGCCCACATTCCTTATTTTAGGGTTAACCCACTTCTAATTTCTCCATTAAATTTATTATTGAAATAATTTATTTTGTATTCACTTTGAACTATAATACACTCATCACTTCACTTTATTATTTACCTTCTAAAATCCCTTAAACCACTTTGACTACTTTGACCTTTTGGGGCTTCTAGATGACATGTGAGGGTCCTCCAACTTTGTAAGGCCATGACTCTCAAACCATGAGGAGTTATGTGATGTTCCACATACCACCAGAAATGGAATGATATGTAATATCCATCTAGAATAGTATTACCTTCAAATATAGAAAAAATCATACCGTTATCCATCAAACAAACTTGGGTCCATTACCCAAACCTGGGTTCTCCAAATTCACATGTTCATAACTCTCTAACCGTGAGGAGTTATGTGACGTTTTACATACCACCAGAAATTGCATGACAAGAAATATTCATCTAGGATAGTTTCCCTAACAAATTCACTGTCCTTCATCTCAATATTCCACAATTAAGCATGGGTTCTCTTACTCCGTAAAGCATCTTCCCGTGAGGGATTTCACCATAAGGGGACCACTTTGGATTTCATCCATATTTACTTCTTATCAACCATGACAAAACAATAATGATTCACATTTACATCAAACAATCTTGGGTCCATTACCCAAACCTTTGTGCTACAAGGATTTTTTCAAGGATTGACATCAATGACAACCAACCTTAATCAACAATGTCTTACATCTTCCATGACATTAAACATATTTCATAGCCTTACCTCAATGATCTCCTTGATCGGTCTCCTAAGAGGTCCGATCACATAGATCACCTACGCCAAATCTTCATACGTTGTCGATATTACAACATTCACCTAAATCCACACAAATGCATTTTTTTTCTGGAGCCCGCTCTTTTACTTGGCTTCATTTTATCTAGGTTTGGGATTAGAGTTGATCCCCTTAAATTCAAGGCAATCATCGACTTCCCCCTCCCACCTCCGTAATCCAACTTCAAAGTTTGCAAGGGAAAGAAAACTTCCCTAGACGTTTTGTTTCCAATTATGCCGAAATCACCAAAGGTTTCATGCGATTATTGAAAAAGGGTGTACCTTTTATTTTGGATGAACATGCCCAACGATTTTTTTTATCATTTGAAGCAGATGCTTACATCCACACCATTACTCAAACCCCCAAATTACAATAAATATTTCATACTATACCTGGAAACTTCTGGTACCACCGTTGGAATGGTATTATTCCAAACTAACGATCAACACAATGAACATGTTATTTATTACCTCAGTAAGGGCTTATTTGGTGTCGAGCTTCGATATCCCTAAGTTGAGAAGTTGGTGCTGGAAGTTGTATACGATGTCCATCGATTCTGACATTATATTGTGCTTTGAACCACCACTTTTGTCTCTAACGCAAACCTAATATTTTATCACGTCAGATATTGGGGGGAAGATACTCTAAATGGATCGTCTTGTTACAATAATTTGATCTTGAATTCTCCATCGCTAAATCCAAAAAATCCTTGATTTTCGCAGAATTAATGATTGATCTTCCCCGAGCCTTTGATGAATATGTGGTACAAGATTTGTTTCCTGAAGAATCCTAGTCTGATCCTTGGTATGGAGACATATTTATTTATCTCCATACCCAACGCTTTTGGCCCAAACTGTCTAAAGATGACCATTGCCATATACGCCACCAATCCAAAAACTATCTCATCATCGGAGATACCCTTTACTATTGTGGAGTAGATATGTTAGTACAAAAATATGTCATCCATTTTGAAGCCAACCAAATCCTAAATGAATGCCACTCTGGAGCATGTGGTGTCCATTTTTCTAGGTTAGCTACTACCCAGAATATTTTACATGCAGGCTATCTTTGGCCCACAATTTTTAAATATTGCATTAATACAGTACAAAAATGCCACCCCTGTCAAATATTTTCCAAAAAAATGCGCGCTCACCCCACTCCTTTACATCCAGTTCTTTCAGTTGGCCCATTTGCCAAATGAGGCATCGATTTCACCACCTATAAATCACCTTTTGTCATCGTTCATAATTACATTATTGTGGTTTTTTATTATTTCACAAATTGGGTAGAAGCCATGCCCACCTTTTCTAAGGATGCCAATACTGTATCTTTGTACGTATTCAATCATATCATCACACATTTCGGTGTGCCTAAATCCATTGTGACCGATCATGGATCACATTTTTGCAATAGCGTGATGACAGAATTATCTACTCTGTTGTGTTTTTACTAAGAACACTCACCTCCCTATTACCCTCAAGAAAACGTTCAAGTCAAGTCCATCAATAAGGTACTCAAAAAAATGCTCCAAAGAATGATCAGAAAACATAAAACCAATTGTAATTTAATCATATTCCCATCCTTGTGAGCATATCGGACCTCTACCAAAATTGTAACCGGATTCAACCCATTCAAACTTGTCTATGGTTTGGAGGTTGTTTTACCCATTGAATGTGAAATCCAATCCCTCAACCTAGTTTTCGAACTCCTACCTGACACTTCTTCCAAAGAGGAAAGACTCCTATATTTATCATGCCTTGATGAGCGATGGCGTGGAGCCATCATGACCAATGAGTCTCATCAAAAGCGCATTAAAAACCAATACGATAAAAAAATACACCCTCGAACCTTCTTGGAAGGCGATTTAGTTTTGGTCGACGACCAAGACCGCAACAATTTAGGTGCAGGTAAATACAAACATTTATGGCATGGCCCCTATATAATTACACAATTTCTTAAAAAAGGATGCTATGAGCTAGCAAACTATCAAGGAAACCCATTGTCGGATCCCCGCAATGGGCTCTACTTGAAAAAGTACTATGCATAAGCCTTGTTCTATCTAGTGATTTTGTACCATATGTATTATAGTGTGCTATGGTTGATTTTTTTTCCCCTTTGTGTGACATTTTTGTCAATATCCTTATCCTTCTTAATGCTTGAAGTTGCAGATGTCTTCATTTCCCTCACCCTATTTTGGATATGCAGATGTATCTAGTCGCACCTCTTGGAATATCGCTTTCGTTGCTTGGGTAATAATTTCACCCACCAATGACATAATAAGCTCTGGGGAAATCTATCTCATCCCTGCAAAAAAAAATGTTGCAGAATATAGTTCTGTTATTGAACTTATGACCGAAGCATCCACTTTGGGCATACGCCACTTGATAGTACGCCTAGATTCTAAGCTCATTGTTTCACACCTCAACTCAAATTATTCTATTCGAAACCCTATCTTTTTTTGGAAATATTTAAGGGTACGACTCTTGGAATGATTATTTCATTTTGTCTCTTATGAACATATATGAAGACAATTCAATTATTTAGCTGACTCATTAGCAAATTTCGTATTGAATTGGCATCTACTCCATTAAAAAGAATCACATTCAACATTCATTGTATAAACCATTATACACATCATTCATCACATATACATAAGAAGAAATAAGAAATCCATATTTCCATATATATATATATATATATATATATATAAAGTGTGTCCAAAAAACATCCAAAACCAGTATAACATAACAAAATTGGGCTATTCTCCCATACATCCGCAAAAAATATATGCTTCAAATTCCATCAAACTAAAAATCACTAGTCATCACAAGGATCCCTATAGTCATTATAGAAAATCACTGCTCTTGCGACCTTCCACAGAAGGTGCCTAAACCGGTTCACCACGCCCACTACATTCCTTTGCATATGCAGAGGTATATCATCCATGTATGGCACTGGAATCCCAACAGTCATTTGCTTGAGATTCTTCTTGAGATATTCCAATATCTATGCATCGGCTCCTCTACCATGTTGTCCTCGACCAACACCTAGTTGCTCGCCTTGCCTATTCAATAGCAACATTCCCACTGGACGTGATGGTGCACAATATACACATCAAAAATCATTTGTTATGTTATACACAAAAACATTTATATATAACAAAATAAAAAAAGCATTAAAAATACCAAAAATACTGTAAATTTATCTTTCTTACCAAGCTCATCATTAAACCTTCCCCCCTCAGGGAGAAACATATATGGATCATCACGATAGTCAACATTGTGATACATGTAATCTTCTACCACCACTATCTGGAAATCCTAACATCAGAAAATTTGTGCATCAAACTAAAACTATGTTCCCCCTGAGTCAGAACATCATATCTGTCCATTTTTTCATCGTTGGATCCATGAATCCGGCCTCTAGCACTACATCCCATGGATAGGATGTCAACACCCACTCAAAGAAGTAAGATAAAAGTATGGATCCATAGCCAAATTGTTTCTATCATCCCAACCTGCATTTGTTCAATTGCTCCTTCATATTTTCCAGAACCGATGCACACCTATTGTATATTGTAGGAGATAAACTCATCACTGCATAATCCACTTGGATCCTCGAAGCCAAGTGTGGCCCAGTACTCCCTTTTTCCCATGTAATGGTGAACAAGATAGTGCATAAGGTAAGGTCCATCACCTAACCAATTGGTAGCTTATTGTTTATCTTCTATGTCTGAGGGTGACAATAGTGTGCACATAATCATCTACCCAATTTGTGCCTCCTCTTTTTCCACCCACCAGAATTACTATAGCACCGTGATGGGACAATATCATTAGGAAGTACATATCCTCCATCTCTAAGGTCAATATCTTATCCCGTACAATGAAGTGTTTTTGTTCCAAATCCCACATATTAACCAACATCTGTAGCATAGTCGGTTGTGCCTACATGTTTTGACACAGGAAAAATTTCAACAACCAACAGTTCCTCAAAGAATCCAGAGTGGGATGACCATCCATAGCATCATTTTCATTCAATTCATGTTCATGTTCTCTCCACTCCAACATTGTTACCAGACCTGCCACAAACATCAAAAAATCAAGTTAGAACCCAATCACAAAAACAAATTGATAAAAAATTTGCAAAAAATGACAAAAACCCACTCGGTCGCACACCTCTTTGGAAGACAGAGCGACCGGTCGTGACCATATTTCTCGGTCACACCCTGCTTTGGTGGACAGAGCGACCAGTCGTGAACATTTTGGTCAGTCATTCCTTGCATTAATCATGGGAGTGTCCATTCACCCTTTTATGCACACCACGGAGTGACTAAACTGTTCAGTCGCCCCCCACGTGAAGCCTAGGCATGACCACGCACTCTCAAAAAAATTGTGGCTTGCCACAACAAAAAAAATGAATGAAATGTAAAAATAAAACATGGGTTTTCTAAGTTTAATCCGACCTCTTACCTGGTAACTGAAGGCTACAATATCTGTGGCTCCAAGCTCTACAATCACCGCTCCAAAATTTGAAAAGAAAAGGGCTCTCCAAGTTTTCACAAAGCTAAATAGTTAAAATGAGGTAAAAACTCTCTTTTTTACTCCATCTATGGCTTCATTTTAACCCTTTTCACACTAGAACTAGCTCTTTTTCTTCACTTTTTGGACATTTATCTTTTTTATTACTCTTGGAACTGTTGGATCATGTTGTCATTGATGCCAATGGTTTGATTGATTGATGTTAAGTGATTGATTGATGCCAAAGGATTGATTGATTGATGATTGATGTAATGCAATATTTATTGTCCTTGATGAGAATGCATAGATGAAGATGGATCAATGAGTTGTCATTGATATGATGAAGATGGATCAATGAGTTGTCATTGATACATGATGAAGATGGATCGATGTGGATTCATTGGTATATGACGCATTGTTGGAAAAATGTATAAATGACTCATTATTGTCTTATCATGATTGATAAGGTGCACAAATGGATGAACTCCAAAGTGTTCCCCTTATGGTGAAAGCCCTCACGGGAAGACGCTTTGCAGATTGAGTTATCCTAGAAGAATGG
>JZKD02S0389495.1:583424-595870 GCA_000966675.3 Picea glauca | reverse complement strand
GTTGTCTTTTGGCCAACAACTCCTTGACTGGCCACTTCACCTTCTTTTTCATGGGCCATTCATATACCCATCGTGATTTTCCATTTTGCTGCACCCACAGTGCAAGATCCTCCATCCTCGCTCTTATATCAGCAAGTTCTTTGTCAATCTATGCTTTACTCATCTGTTGGTGGTCTCCTCTTCCACCATGCTCATGGCCTTTAGTATCCATTTTCTTGTTCCTGTCTGCCCTCATGGCAAACTTGTTGTTGTCACTCTGCAACTGAGATCATTTCCTACAGTCCACCTGACTGTCTATTATTTACTACCCACCTTGCAAAAATCACCATAGACCTTTCAACCCTCTACTTCTTTCACCTGATGTATACAGATGAATCTCTGCTTATGATTCTAGTTGATGTCACTAGAATTTCTCTCACCATATCTCCTTTGTCTATGAACAAAGTAACGACCTCCTCTTTCTCTTTTGTCTGAAATATATAGACAAAAATCATCTCTCATACAACTTGATGGTGTGTATCAAAGTATTTTCTTTATCTACTCTGCCTCCCTCTGCCTGCAGTCTACAGACAAAAAGTGGCTCTGATACCACCTGATGCAGACCCCCTACCTCAACAGGGTTCTGTGACCTCTTGGTCTCTAGATCATTCTTCTTCTGAGACGAAATAGCTCTTCAGGATCCTGTTGGAACCCCCTAAATAAATCCACAGGTCCCTTTTTATCCCTGGCACAGGCCTTTAGAAAACCTGCACGGGCACCTCCTTTTTCGGTGCTCTTCTATGTTTTGCACTCTTGCACACGCCTTTCACATTTCGAGGTTTCAGAACTCCTTCATACGAGTTCTCCCAAACTCCTTTTCTCTCCAACTCCCGGTAGCCGAAACGCTGAAAAGGGATTAACAACGTTGTATCACCCTTAGCCTCTGTCCACGTGATCACCACCCTGTGACCACGCGCTTAACATCTAAGTACTTACCGTATTTTCACAATTCGGGGAATTGTAATGCAAGCATTCCTCTGGTCTTCTGTCCTTCAAAATGCTAAAACCCAAAATAGGGTCTAAATTCACGGCCCCTCCCTTAATTCACTTTCCATACAACCGGTCCTGTGGCCTGGCGCTATTCCTTCAAATGATTTTCGGGGTTTCGCGATTCGGGACTTCGCGATTCTGGCTGCAACGATTTCTTGGTCCTTCAACCTCTTAGGTCCTGAAATTCCAAAATCTCCCCGTTGACCACGGTCTGCTTTTGGGATTTCAGAATTCACGATTTCGCGATTTTGCTACCAACAATCATTGGCCCTTCAACCTCCCGGGTCCCAAAATGCAAAAATGTTACCCCTTGAAAGAACCTTTTGGGGTTTTCCCCAAAGCCTTGACCACTCACCACATGTCCTCCTTGATGAACGGTTCTGATTCTTTCAAGACTTCACGGGTTTCGAAGTTGAAAGACTGCTCCTCTCGCCTTTCGATGCCTGAATCTCTGAAATACGTGGATCTCTGCCACATGTCCTTCCAAAGATGGACGGTCCTAATGCTTTCAAGACTTCACAGGTTGCGAAATCGAAAGACTCCTCTTCCTTCAGCTATTACGAGGTTTAAACCTCGTGCACCTCCTTCCAGATCTGATGGCTATCGATCCTTGGTGCTAGATTTGATGGTCCAGATCCTTTCTCATGTGCACCTCCCAGGGACTAAACCCTATGCACGTGTCCTTGAATCCAGCGGCTCTTAGGCCACTGCGCTCCAGATCCAACAGTCTAGATTCTTTTGGGATTTCGTGAACCAGGAGTTTGCGATGCAGTGACTCCAAAAATCACTTGTCGCTCCAAAACTCGAACTCTGAAATAGCGAAACTCTCATGGGGTACTTCTAAGTGATTAAATCCCTTGCAACTTGGTGTGATCCTAGGGCTCTCTGGATTTCAGCACTTCTCCACGAAGCGTCTCCACCGTCTGTTTCAACCGCTCTCCTGCACGACCTCCCAGAGGTTAAACTCTGTGCACCTTCGCCTGATCCAATGTTTGTCGAGTATTGGCACTAGATCTGACGGTTCATATCTATCTTCCTCGAGCGCTCTCCTCCCGAGATTTATTATCTTTTTGACTTAGAATATTTTCTAAGTCTCAAAGGTCTCATCCTTCGACTCTTCCTCTTGCAAGCCCAATTCCTTTTGGGTCTCGTCTACATTATAGAAATGCTTCCCCTCCTAATCTTTCAAACTTGAAACAATTTCACTCTGAGTGCACTCCTCACGCTATTCCTTCTGAGCTTAAGAACTTCAGACAAGTTCTTATTCACACACTCCTTGTGCTGCTGAGTTTTCGAATAACTCAATTCAAATTGTTTCTTGTAAATAAATGCTTCATGCCCTCTTGGCATTCTTCTGCTCGATGCACACCTTACAGAGACTTTCTTCATAGAGTGTTCAGTAACTCTCTAAGTGCCTTCTCCTTGACACTTCTCTTTTCTCAGAACTCGAAAGATTTCCTTCTATGCACACTTGCACCAACTCAATGCCCTCCTGGCAAAGTTTTCCAGAATCCTCAATGATTTTTTCTTCTTACCAAACTCAAAATGGAGTTCTCCTGTGCACTCTATGCACTTGCTCAATGTCCTCTTGGCAGAGCTCTACAGAACCTTCAATAGTTCTGTCTTCCCTGAACTCAAAACATAGTTCTTTCCTGTGCACTCCATGCCTTTATGCTGATGAAGGTTCAACTCTATCCCTCTTGAGATTTCCTGAGGTTGCCTCACCTCTATCAATGCATAGCTTGCGGACTCTGTGCACTCCTTGAACTCGAAAAATACAAGACGGGAAGAAATTGAAACTTCTTAAATACTTCACCAGTTATGCATTTAAAACATGAAATGCATAAAAACATGTAAACATCAAAACGCACAGTATGCAGGAAAAACTGCTTTTCTATTACTCTGTATGTCCGTACAAAATGTGTTTACAAAGGCTAGACTGTAACAAGTCTCAGCTCTCTCTCGAGACCTCTCTGCTCTGGTCTCTGCTCCTAACTCTCTCTCTCTATCCTCTCATTTCTTTCCTAACTTTCCTATTACAAAATGAGGGCTCTCTTGATCTTATCCTCCACCTCACCGTCTCTGAGCTATCGCTATCACAGAGTGGCTCCTATGGCTACATTACACAAAAGGAAGTCACAGACCTAATTGATATGGACTTAGCTACAGGTAACCATTAAAGGAAACCTCAACCACTACCTGTAAAAAGGTGCATCTTGGCATTAAAATATTTACAACGCAAATCCCCAAATGGGATTGGATTTCATAATTTAAAAAAAATGAGAGGGCTTTGCCTCTCTCCTTCATGAATGTGCATTGGATGTGCTGGCTGTCTGGCATGATTCTGATGTGGAGTGATACTCCTGCATCACAGGAACACTATGGAACCATCCTACAGAGTCTTCTTTAAGCTCATTTTAGGATCCTTAAAAAAGAAAATATTGTCGAGTATGCTTGTATTTTCACACTCATTTCATGGATTTCAAAAAGATGTCCACCTGGTATATGTTTACCCCTTTTTCAGGCTAGACGGACTATTTATGAAAAGGACCTCATCATGGAGGACTCTTTAAGCTCTTTTCAAACTCGTTAAAAAATGAAAAGATTGTCGAGCGATCTTGTTATCTTTCACGCTTGTTAAAGTAAATTAGAAAGAACGTATGTCGAGCGATATTTTATCTCTTTTTTGGCCTCATCAAACTATTCACGAAAAAGGAATAACCTATCCCTTGTGGTTAGGAGAGTTATCCTAAGTATCATTTTATACCTTTTTGGAACCTAGAGACTAATTTTACGAAAAAGTTCCTTATGGAGTCTCCTTTACGACCTTTTCATACTCTCTAAACATGAAAATGCCATCGAGTTTACCTTCCTTGGACTCATTAAACTTTACATTGAAGGACCCACACATGGGACTAAACCCCTCCTTCCTTAGGTTCATTAATAATATGTTGAGGGACTTGTCGCCACATGAGCTATATCGATCATTTGTTATCCTCCTCCAGCTCATAAAACTAGAAGGAGGTACTCACCAATCATGGTGGGGAATTTTTAGAGGGTTTTTTTGTCTTGTTATCTTCATTATCTGCTAGCTATCACTACTTTGAGTTGCCCTTGAATAATGCACTTGTTCTATCATCACATACAATAGTCAGGTCATCCATTTTCTCTCATTGACCACCATTCCCATCCTTGCATCACGTTCCACTCATTGGTCCATGACAAGTTATTATGTTATTCACTTGAGTTAATGTTGTCGAGTCAAGAAATTTGTCGTGCATACTTGTTCAAGGGAAGTTTCTCTGCGTCGACCACCTGCAGTCCTTTTTTCCCCTCTCTTGGACATCCATGTGTTAGTTCCATTCCATTATTATTTTCACACCATCTATCTTTACATGTTTCGTGTCTATTCATGGGGGATACATCAAGGCCCTCTTTCGATGGATTTCACCTTGTCGACTACAACTCATTATCCATGCTTGAAATCTAGAAACCCATCAGTACCCTGGGACTTTCATACATCAGTGGACGGTCTCCTTGCATTTCGATGGCGGGTTTATCTCATTGGCTCCTATAGAATGAATCTAGGAGTGTTCAATGTCAACTCCTTTATTCACACTTTGTAGATTGTACTAGGTATATTAGGTCCCATCATCATCATCGGTGGATTCCCTCGCATTTGTTAAAGGTATACATTAATGACCGATAATCAAATGGTTTCTACCATGCTTGACTTCAGCTCATTTATTCGCATGTCATAGATTCATACCATTTGGATTAAGGATGAAGACCTTGGGAAAGATCACACTCATGTTAGATGTTATTCTTTCCCAAGCTATGATGGAGAATATTCATAAGCACTTCACAATTTGCTTATTTATTGAGTCATCTTACTGATTTGTAAGATGTGACATATATCCACATTTGTACTTGATCGTGGCTATGATTTCACTTACGTCTTGCATGAATCCACGGTGTATACTTTTGTGGCCATGATCGAGTCATGATTGGTTCTTGATGGATCCATGGTGTATTCTATTGTGTCCATCATCCCATCACTTGTGTCATGCATAGATCCACTATGTATTTATGGTGGCTACGCTCTTGTATATTTTACCGAGCATGGGTATGCCCACCTCAGGAATCTTTTTCTGTAGGACTGACGATACTCTTCTCCCAGATTTTTTTCCCACAACTCTGTGATTTGATTTAGAAAGTATTTCTTCCATCAGATACCTCTTATGACCTCACACATTAGGGGGAATATATTATATATTTATTAACCCCCTAACCCTTGGGACATCATCTCCTAGAGGTCACATATCCAATTCAACAACTTTCACCACCTTTTCCCTGAGTTTCCAGTGCAATTTCCCCTTTTTCACTCTTGTCATTCATTAAAGGTGTGACCAAGAGGGTTGGTTTCCCTTTCTGGCCTACCAGGGCGCAACCAGTTGCTCTGTTTGTGTGTATATATCACGACCGAGCCTAGAAGCTCCCATTTTTTGGACTTGGTTGCAATGGATGAGATTTCCCACTGATTTATCTGGTTTTAGCCTTGAGAAGGATTCGATTATGAGATCCAGGATCTTATCCCACTAACCATATGACCTTATCCCTAAAGCCCTATAAGAACCAATACATTTCCCATGGGAAAGGGGAAGGAAAGAGCTAGCAAGGTTACTCTAGTGATTTGGTTACAAGACTTGGGCAAGGAGCTTGGAAGAAGGTCATCTCTTCAGTTTACATCTGTAATTTGTGCTATTTCTTTTTTATTAATAGAAGACATATTCAATTTTTCCCTCTATGTAATTATTCATCTAAGTTTATGCATTCATTGATAGAGAATTGGCATGATTGTGTGTTATGATATACTATTAGATCTAGAAGTATCCTTATTTTATGTCTCTATTTTTGTCTTAGGTATAGGAAGAATCTAAGAGATCTCAGCTCCTACAAGGCTCAAAATACCTACAACACCAGCTTCTAGGAACCATATCCATTTTGTGTACGAACCGATGGACCCACTGGGCACAAGAAATATTCTTATAAGTCTAGCATTGTTTATAGAAAGAAATATGTTCCTGGGGATATTTAGTTCCTTTATACCTATTTGCTAGTTCAAAGTCAACAATTGGCTAGAATATGACCTTTATTAACTCGGGCACCTACACCTAGACCTTTATATTTATGTGGTGTGTGTTCGACCAACACATAGGTTTCCCTCGCACTATAGCATCCATGGCCTACACTCATCTGTCTTCTAGAACAATATCCTCCATTTTTCTCAAAACGTATTGCACTTGTCCTATGCCATAAAACCAAGGTGCATCACAGAATTAAGCGCCAATCTAGCAAACTGATTTGGTTATTATTGCACATCTACGAGTGGAGACCTCATATAACTTGTTTTTCCATATTTCCATGGCTTCTTCAGAATCGGTGTCATAGGACTTGACACTTATCCAACTCAACTCTCCATCTGTGGTGGGGTTAATGTAATCCTCCATGCACCTAGTAACCTTATATATATTCTTAATGACTCAGCTTCATGCATCCTCATCCACTAGCTCATTGTATCAATCCCCCTCATAAGGATCTAGAGGTGTGACTATGTGCAGGGTTTCTGTCTCAAAATACATTTGCCTCTTCTTTAAATTCAACATCGTATTGTTTTCAAAGGCCAAATCAATGCCAATAAAGGTAGTATATGGATCACTCGTCCATAATCTCTTTGACCTCAAAGTTGTCCTTTGTTCTTACTCCTTATTTATTTATCTCAACTTTCTCTAACCAACCTATAGGATAGATCTTGTACTAGTTTTCCCACCACAATTGGATGGGTGACCAGAAAAATTCTAGTTTACCCATCACCTCCCAAGATTTCTTCGAAAAGATATTCACATTGGAACCCAATTCCAACATGACTCCATCTATATCATAGCCTCCAACTTCTATTGTCATCTTAAACTCTTTGCCAGTGCACTTTTTCTTACTGACCTGACATACATCTCTTTCTAGTAGAGGAGTTGAGATGATTTCCTCTACTCCTTGTTATTTCATGCACGTAGCTAACATCTGATTCAACTTACTTGCAGCCTCTAGATATTTAAGAAAACACAAACAATAGCATAAGAATGTACTGACTTGATCATCGGTGTCTACTTTGCTTTCTACGCATGCAGGGCTTCTACATGTTGCAATTACTCCATGTGTTTTTCTTCTATTTTTTTTTCTCATCATGTCATAACTCATCTTGTCTGTGTGATTCTTCGATCAATCTTTGCATCACGTGTTGTATTTCTTCTCGCACATGATCTTCTTCCAATGAAATTTGTGTCATGCACAAGAGTTCCTCCCTAGTGTGAGCCTCTTCAAATGATCTCCGAGTCACCTTATAAACTTCTTTGAATACCTAAGCTTCTTCTAGCGAGCTTTGTGTCACCCTCTGTACTTCTTCTCAAATCCAAGCCTCCACAAGTGACCTCTGAGTCACGCATTGTAAATCCTCACGCAAACTTTTTTTCTCCATGGCTCTCTGCATGTTGTGCAGAAATTGCTTTTGTTGGGTAGCATCAAACTTCAGAGGGGGGTGGGATGACTTCCTTATTGGCCCTTCTATGTATGACCTAAGCCTTCACCATGCTCGAAGTCTCTTCTTGTTCTTTCTCCTCCTCAAGTTGCCACCCAGACATCACCTTCCTCTTTCTTCTTCTGATTCTTACGTGGTTGTGCATGCACCATCTTGCACTACTTATTTTCTTCCCACTTATTAAACAAGTTGATAACATCCTTAGTGACATACTCAGGACTATAACAGTATGCACACAACATGTGCAGCTTGGTACAAAACCTTGAAAAGTGACCAATTTATCCACAATTATAGAAGGTGGAGGGCCTTCCTCTGCCTCCTCCATATCTGTGTACACGTCCACACCCATATCCACATCGAGGACCTCCTTGGTATATGCCTCTTTCACCACCACCACGATCACTACCTTGTTTCTCCTCTTGTACCTGGAATGCATCATAGGTATTGTTCTGCATTAGTTGGAGTTAATGGCAATTATTGACATCGTTCCTGAAAGATTTACAGAACTCACAGAATGGAGTGTGGGTTTTCATTTGATACTTTTGTAAATGTGGATAGTGGGGTGGCTCATGGCCCCACTGTCTACATATCTCACACCATTCTTGCATTCCAGATGGAAATGGACTCGACCTGCTTGTCACCACATAGTTCGGGAGGACAAGGCACTTTCCCCTACAATTCCCCTCAAAGAAACGTGTGGTACACCATATGTTCTCATGCGCAACTTTATCCTTTTCCATATCTTGCAGCTGCATTGTCAAATTGGCCAGTTGTAGTTGCACCTTCACCAACCCAGTCGATGTCTTTGCGCCTCCTGGTTTAGCTTCCAAGCGCATCGTGATCTTGACTACCTATGCCTAATTCGCCACCTTCTGCTAGATGAGAAAGACTCGGATATGGGGGAGTAACTCCACAATAAACCACTCTTTGTGTTGCATGTCCTGAATTTGGAATGCCAACCTATCTAATAGGATCTTGAACGGTTGGTCATAATCACAAACGATTTGTCCTTCCTTCTGCTTGATCTCTTTTATCTATGTGATACATTGGAATTTTGACTTAGGCCTCTGAAACTCCCTAAGAAAATCCTACTTAATATTTGTCAAGTACCTTTCTTGTCTCATCTACGTAATGGCTTTATGCTTCAGGTACCACGTCAAGGCTCTATCCTTGAAAGTGGTCTCCAACTATGTGATTTTTGTTGCTCCATCCGTTATTCTCTTTATGAACTAGATTTCTTCGCACATAAACCAGTGTTGTTCTTCATCATCTCTACCAGTTCCATGGAACACAAGAAACCTTAATGTACTATCACTATTTATCATTATTGGGTGCTAAATGGTTCCTCCTATCTAATTTCTAGGGGTTGGATTCCTCAACACCAATGCTTCTCTCAGTGAAGTAATGTTGACATATCCTTATTCTTCACTTGTCTCTTTTCCTTCTTCTTCTTCTCTCTCTTCTACTTGAATCACTTCACTATATGTTTTTCTTTATTCTTGATTAAGAATGTGTAAGGGGGGTGGTACAAAGGGGGGCTAATTCCATCTTCTTCTAAAAATTCTTGTGAGTGGACCCAGAGAGTTTCCTACTTGTAGTCATCCAAGACCATCTATAATCACCCATACGTCTCCCCCACCACTAGGGGAGCCTCCATATTCCTCTTCTTATGGAGAACCAACATGTTTCACCCCATCTTTTGATCCTATTTGCACAATGCCACTATGTGCACTATGTTCCTCTCCTATTCATGTACTTCCACTATGAGTACTATTCTCCTCTCCTATAAATGCATTGCCACTGTGTTGTGTGCCACTTTCTCTTCTCTTCGACACACCACATCTATTTGCACCACTTATCTTCTTATCAGCATGCCACTGCTCTATGCCTAATCTTCCATTCTTGATTGTGCACTACGACTCTGCACATCCACTACTGATCCTATCGGAGCACCAAAAATTTGCAACCTCTCTTATGTTCCTTATCCGAATGCCACAACTGTGTTCTCTCTTCCCTTTTAATGTTGTGGAATACCACAACAACCAAATGGTTCAGACTTCTTCATCTAGGCTCTCACTAACACTACTACCACTACTAGTATCTTCCTTTCCCCACCCCTTGGCATGCCTATCCTTGTATATGCTCCACTCTGGCACAACATCCTCTCCTACACCACTACCTAATGTGGTTTATTTTCTCTTCATCCTGGGCCCAACCCCTCATCTCTCACCATTGGCTAACTCTTCTCTACTCTTCTACTCAACTTTCCTTCTCAGCTCAACTCTTCTTACATATCTCTCATCTCTTTCTATCTTCTTCTCTTCTAGGTCCATTTTGTTCACCACCTCATCTCAACAAATTTTTGGATCCTCCTCAATAGATCCATCTCCTTAATCCTTTTCCCCCATCTTTAAAAAATCCCCCCCCAGTGCTAGGAGGTTTACTCAGCAATTCTATCGAGCTCCATTCACATCATCCTTCTCTCTATGAACATCATCTTGATCTAGAGTGGGATTTCTTCCAACAGTTTCTTCCTCAGATATTCTTCAAAACTTCTTTCATCATCATTGAAAGACTCAGTATACTCCATCACAAACTCAATAATATATCCCTTGTTTACTCAATCAAACCATAAATCAATAGCCTGAGTCCACTTATTATCTAACTCCTTCAAGCTATCAAGAGTGGCTTGATCCCAAACTATTGTCTCCAATGGCCACACAGTCGAATCGATAGCATCTTGTCTTTTCAACCATTCATGCAATAAACAAGGGAATTTATCAAAGAATGACTCATTCATATCAGCGTAGATATATTGTCCTGTCCATTTCTCTACATTCACCCTCAATACTTGAGTCTCTCACACAGAAAACTTATGTTCTTTTGCAGCTACCCAGTCTTGAATTTCCTCCTTATATAGATGCCAACTAATTTATTTCCTTCATCATTCCATACAAGACTTCATGGCCCAAAAACATAACCAATTGTTGGCTCATTTCATGCTTGCACACATCCTTCCTCATTTTGGGGGTTTTAGACCCAGGGTTCATCCATATTTGACAAACAACAACCCTAAAGCATCAGCATATCAATCCCTGACTGAGGTTGAGCAAGGTATCACCTGAGATGAAAAGAGGATCATAGAGACAATAAGGTCTTGTGATGGGGATGAAGGCTAAACATACAAAGATCCATATCGACTGATATATGTGCAATTTATATATGATAACTCATAAGGACTAATAATTAAAACTATGCACACTTATATCCTAGCAATGCATGATAGACACCAAATAGATCATAACGACAATAGTATTCTTATTCCTTTCATTCCATTCAACACAAATATAAATTATAATCCAAGAAACCATATTCATCAACAACAGAGTTTTAGGTCTTCTTGTAGCTTCTCATAAATACAAGACAGTGTGTAATGTGCAACCTCATCATCCTAAAAACCTATGAAAGACTCGGGTGTATATGAAAAATAAATATAGTATTACAACAGGCTCAAAGTGAGCTCGATGGGAATGAATATAAGAATTATCCAATTTAGGGGCTAACTCTCTTTCTATTTTAGTTTCTTCCTTTTATAGTTTTGTCTGCTTGGGAGGTATGTCTCTGCTTGCTTTGCTCCACTCGCTCTACTAATGAACTGCCTGACATGCTTCTTACACCTGCCAGCACTCCATGTAGGTTTTCTGGGTCGAGGAAATCTTAAATTCCTATCTAATTCATCCTTTGGTTGTCCCACGATCCCTTATGCTACTGGTAGTAATCACTCGGGAATATTCTTGATGATTCCTTTCTTGATTCTGGTGGGAATATTCTTGATTTCTGTTGCAATTGACAAAACTTGAAATGACGTGCGCTTGGTATACTTTAAGCTTGGTGAACAATTGACAAAACTTGGTCCAGCACGCACTTCTTCTCATTTGTCACTCAAGACTTGGAAAAAACTTAAAATGTGTATGCACAACTTCGATTGTGCATGCGCGATATTAAACCCAAAACTTTGGGTGCCAACACCCATAAGTGAAACTTAGGGAACTATTAAAAATACATTAGAGCTCAAAAAATGGGTACTGGCTACTAGGCCTACTAAGGCACCCAAATATAAACTCTCATAAGTAGAGAAAGGAAGAAAAACCCATGCGAAAAAACTCCTCCCCAAAAGGGAGAAAAATGCCAATGTTGAAAAAGGGCATTGGAGCTAAAACTAAAGAAGATCCCACAAAGATGCATTGAAAATCAAGAGCATGAGGCTTGCAGAGGTTGAAATCTCCAATCAAGAAGTATGACCAAAAATCTAAAGAAGGGGTGCAAGTAACCTCAAAGAACATGGTTGAGTTATGAAGCGGAAGAGGTTTAGTTGTAGAGTCATTGTTGATTAAGGTTGGTTGTCATTGATGTCAACCCTTGAAGAAAGACCTGCAGCATAAAGGTTTGGGTAATGGACCTAATATTGTTTGATATAAATATGACTCATTATTGTTTTGTCATGATTTATAAGAATTAAATATGGATGAACTCCAAAGTGGTCCCCTTATGGTGAAAGCCCTCACAGGAAGACGCTTTGTGGAGTAAGAGAACCCATGCTTAATTGTGGAATAATGAGAAGAATAAAAGTGAATTTGTTAGGGAAAATATCCTAGATGGATAGTGTTTTTCATGTCATTTCCGGTGGTATGTAAAACGCCACATAATTCGTCACGGTTAGAGAGTTATGGCCATGAGAAGTTGGAGACACCAGGTTTGGGTAATGGACCCAAGTTTGTTTGATGGGTAATGGTATGAGTTATGATATATTTTCAGATAATACTAT
>JZKD02S0389495.1:546585-562644 GCA_000966675.3 Picea glauca | reverse complement strand
CTTTGACATTGATGTCAAAGGGGGAGAAAAGAGCAGGAGAGAAGATCTGAATACATGTGGGTGCTTGGAAGATCTGAATTGTGTTGCCATCAATGCCAAAGGGGGAGATTGTTGGCAAATATTTAACAGACATTTAACAGACGGTGAATGCTTGTCATTGATGGAAACAGTGAATATGACATGAGAACAACAAGTTTGTAATTGACAGGAAAACAGAAGATAAGTACAGAGAGGTGAATGATCGAAAGCAGTGAAAGATCGAAGGCAATGAATGATCGAAAGCAGCGCATGAGAGAAAGTTTGTTAAGAAGAATATCTTATCATTTAAGAGGGAGACAGATCTCAGTCATCAGATCCGAGCGTAGGGTCCGACCACTGTTGGATCGAAGAGAACCTGCACGGTCTTTAAACTACAAGGAGAAGCGAGTGTAATCACAATATGCAAATTCACGATGAAATCTGATTCATCAGATCAAACTTTGATCTGGACCGTTAATTCCAGTCACTGTCGGAGTATCGTGAATCGGAACTTTCAAATGACAAAAACATTTGACAACAAGAACCCCGAAATCACGATATGTGATTTCGTGATTTAATCACAGCCGCTGAATAGAAGATCAGATCTGGACCATTGATTTAACTTCTTATCGGAGTTTCGGGGATCGTGAACTCAAGAGGCAAAGAAATCAATGCATCAAGAATGTTGATTTCGTGATATGCGAAATCGCAATTGAATCTGGACCATCAGATCAAGAAATAACCTGGACCGTTGATCATAGCTCATGTCGGAGTTTCACGAATCGCGATATCAAGGAGACAAGAACACAATGCAACAGAACTTCCGATTTCGCGATATGCAATATCACGATTCAATCGTAGCCATCAAGACAAGATTCGATCTGGACCATTGATCTAATCCCTTATCGGAGTTTCGCGAATCGCAATATGGAGAGGCAGAAGAAACTATGCAACATTTACGAAATAGCGATAGGCAAAATCGCGAAAGTGCCTTTCACATAAAGCCTTGGTCATAGCCCTTGGTCACGGGAAGAGAAGGGGTCAGTCCAGAGAAGCTCAAATTTAGAGTTTTGGAGATCGCGATGTGAAAGTGTCGAGAAATCTGGGCAAAGGAATGTCGAAATGTCGAAACCCGAATTAAAGGAAAGATTTATAAAAGTCATCCTACGGTGTGGATAAGACTTGAATGAGATCTAAGGGTTATTGTTTCTTCACACACAGGTAACTCATTAGTTACGATTCTGCTAAACAAAACGGATTCTTGAGTGTGAAACAGTTATTATTTCAGTTGCTAAGATAGGTTTCCTTGGTTTGCCTATTGGAAGGTGAAGTGGAACCGTCAAGGTTGTGTGTATAAAAGAAAATGAGTGAGACGGAATTTGTGGGGCTGTTCTGGAAGAAAAAGAATGAAACTGTAAGAAAGGAAAAAGGGAGAGGATGCACAGAATGAAATTGAACATATGTGCAGAGTAAGATTAAATGCAGAGAAGAATAACTGAGCAAGTTGAAGGAGAGCAGAATGACAGAGAAAGTTGATGTAGAGCAGACCTGCTGAACAGATAGAGGAAGAGAAGAATTCCATAATAGTTTGAAGAAGATCAGACTTATAGAACAAAAAAAGACTGGTAAGAACTGATTTATCTGTGTAGTTGTCTGTGTATTCATTCTTAAATATTTAAGGGTGGTTGGGAGGTGCTCGGGAGGATTGTTGTCCTCATAAGTTCAAGTGGGTTCTTGAACATAGGAAGTTGTATCTTCCATCTAGTTGTAGCCAGAGAAACCAGGGTGGTAGGGTGGTGCTAGGGAGAACAAGTGTTCTCTATTATACAGGTTGGAGCCTGTGTAACGGGAAGTTGGTGCTTCCATCCAGTTGGTGTTGGAACATTCAGGAAGTTGGTGCTTCCATCCAGTTGATGCTGGAATATTCAGGGAGTTGGTGCTTACTTCTAGTGGGTGCTAGAGAAACCAGAGAGTTGGTGCTCTCAAACAAGTTACAGCTTGTAAAATAGAGGTAGCAGCCTCACATTGAGTTGGTGCTCAATTGTAAATGATGTACAGAACTTAAAAGACTGCCTATCATTTCGAAGAAGAAGAGGTTTTCTCCCTTTATGGGTTTCCTCATGAAAAATCTGTCTCTGTGTATACTCTATGTGTGATTGTTGTTCTTTACCTTTACTGTCCATATGTTGTATATTGTTGATGACCACATGAGGAAATTTTAATAATGTTTTAACAGACTTAAAATTGTTTAAGCTCACATACAACTGATTCACCCCACCTCTCAGTTGTATTAATAAATTCAACAACAATAAAAAATGATTTAAAGCAATTATTTGCTATGATTTCAATAATACATAATGCAAAACAATGCAATGCATTGATTTTAGTGATGACACAATGATAAATGATTTAGAGAAATTAGTTGCATTGATTTCAATGATGACATAATGCAAAACTATATGCATTGATTTAAGTGATGATACAATGAAAAATGATTGAGAATAACATAATATAATACAATAGGGTGCATTGATTTTAGTGATAATGATATAACATAAAACAATAGGTTGCATTGATTTATGTGATAATGACATAACACACCACAATAGAGCATATTGATTTCAATGATATGACAAAAATGATTTAGAGAAATAAGGAAGTTGAAATGATTTCAACAATGATATAACACAAAACAATAGGGTGCATTTATTTTAGAGACGGTACAATGAAAAATGATTTAGAGCAATTTGTTGCTATGATTTCACTAATTACATAATGCAAAACAATGAAATGCATTGATTTTACTGATGACACAATGATAAATGATTTAGAGCAATTAGTTACAATGATTTTAATAACGACGTAATGCAAAACATTATGCATTGATTTAAGTGACAATACAATGAAAAATGATTTAGCATAATCAAGTAGTTGTATTCATTTTTACAATAATATAACTTAAAACAATAGGGTGCATCGATTTCAATGATAATGATATCACATTAAAAAATAGGGTGCATTGATTTCAGTGGTAATACTATGAAAAATGAAGAAAATTAATCCTATATATTGATTTCAGCTATGAGATAGTGCAAATTATTAAGTGAAATGAATTTTAAAATAACGCAATCAAAACCAATTTCAAAATCGATATTATAAGTTGAAGTCTTATACTTTGTTTTGGTTAGGTGTGATTGTGCATTGATTTCAGTGGTAATACTATGAAAAATGAAGAAAATTAACCCTATATATTGATTTCAGCTATGAGATAGTGCAAATTATTAAGTGAAACGAATTTAAAAATAACGCAATCAAAACCAATTTAAAAATATATATTATAAGTTGAAGTCTTATACTTTGTTTGGTTAGGTGTGATTTATCTATTAGTATTTTCACATTAAAACCATTATAATATTAGAGTAAATAAAATGTGAAAAACTTGGGAGGTCTAAATTTCCTCAAGGACTCACTTTTAGTGCAATAACTCGAGTTAAAGATGGGAAAGTGTGTCGGTGTGTGTAAGAGAAGATCAGAAAAAGACAGGATGAGATCAATTACGATGTAATATATCAGTTAGTCAATATCTTCCTCATATCACTTCTTAATGATATGATGCAGTATATATGTTATTCAATATCCTAACCATTCCAATTTGTTATTATTCAAATTCATAAAAATTGTTACTTTCTTATTATTCAGATTCATAAAAATTGTTACTTTGTTATTATTCAAATTCATAAAAAATGATTCATAATGATGTAAATTTCAAAGTATCAAGTTCATCTTAAACGTATACATATAGATAAATATTATCATCTAAAAATTTCACGTTCCTGCCCTGCGACTGGAACCAGCGTAGATCCATCTTAACTTTGGATCTATCATGCGCCGAGAGAGATCAAATCCCTCATGGTGCAAACCTTTCCTCAATTTTTCACTCTAAAATGAATTTTGTACCTCCATGGACTTGATCCCTCTTGGCGCATGAGTGATCTGGAGTTAATATGGATCTACGCTTAATAATAAGAGTTTATTTGTGATTCCATCTAGACACTAAATTTTGTGTACACTATCACAACTACAATAATGCATCACAACTATAATAATGCATTGGATATGGGTGTGTGAGGACCAATAGCTTAGACAAAAATTCAACATTGAAACTAGTAAGAAAATATACTTATTAGGCACGTGTGTATAGTGATTTTGCTATGCGAATACTGCAACAATTTGTCATTTATGATTATTATTAATTAGCTCTCCAAACTAACCATACTCTAGAAGTGGAGTGTATAGAGCCACCAAAAACATATTTCAATAAATGGATCCTATTTAATATAATATAATAATTTTAAATTCAATTTTCAAATATTTTGTTTTTAATCTACAATTTTAAATATATAGAACACTTTCATTTTTTAGGATTTTTTTTCATTCTCATCCTTAATTAATTGTTCCATTAAGTATCTATTTTTTTTTAAATTAAAGTTTATATTACTCACAAATATAAACAAGGTTGTGTGGCAGTGTAGTCCCTGCCAATGATGTTACAAAGTAAATTGTGGAAAATGGGGTCGAATTGTAAATGACGGAAGTGTTCGGTGCAAAATGTATATCACGGAAATGTTGTGTGCAACATGTATATCACAGAAAATGGGGCATAAAATTTTGTTAGCGCTAAGGCACGACCCTGCGGAGCAAGGTAAATTGTGGAAAATGGGGTCGAATTGTAAATGACAGAAGTGTTCGGTGAAAAATGTATATCACGGAAATGTTATGTGCAACATGTACATCACGGAACATGGGGCATAAAATTTCGTTAGCGCTAAGGCATGACCCCGCAGAGAGATAGGAAACTGCAGCGAAGATGTGGCAAGCAACATGAAGCACAAGTGGTATCCATGCAGTAAATGACGCTTAGCATGTAGAGCACCATTTATTTTTTGAAAGTATGTAACAAAATACAATTTATTCATAGAAGTATATAACAGAATACAATTTTTTCATAGTGGAAGAAAAAATTTGGAAATCTATCTATGCAGTAAATGATGCTTGGCATGTAGAGCACCATTTATTTTTTGAAAGTATATAACAAAATACAAATTTGTTCATAGTGGGCGAAAAAAATTGGAAATTTAAATGCATTTGCCATATAGACTGGTGAAAGATAAAAATGTATGAAGACATAAATTTAAAAGGAGATAAGAAAACAATTTTATTTGAAATATGTCAAAAAATAAAAGTTTGTTACATGCTACTGGAAATTTTGAAATATATAAAAAAATAAAAGTATGTTACATATTAATGGAAATTTCAATGCGTTTGTCATGTAGACTGGGATTGGGACTCCCGAGGACCATTAGAGAAATATGTACAAGAAACAGGACTGTAGAAAGAAGATAGAGTGCAATACCTACAAAAAAAATAAATTGAAAGGTATAAGTGTTTTCCTACACATTTCTATTTAAAAAAGTGGAAAAATTGGGTTGATAAACAAAGCAGGATGTGATCAGTAGACTTACAGTGATGGTACATATGAGCCCTTTGGATATTTTCTTGTGGCTGCCATTTCATTGATGTTGTCAACGGCTGCTAGAATCCTAGCAACTACCTATTGTCTTTCATTGACGGCCTACTTCAATTCCCTTTTGATCCATTCTTCAATGTAGCTTCTTATTGGGGCGGCGTTGATATCATTCCGGATTTTTATGTTGAAAATATTGCTTTCTAGTTCCCAGAAGTCGATAGAAAGATTACACAGATCCTGATGAATTTCCTCATTCTGTACTGAATAGTCGACTAGCCAGTCGTCGACGTGATCTTGATCATATTCAAGGATGTTGTAAAACTTTTCCAGGGACAACGCCTTAAATATATCAACTTGTTTATCAAACTCTTGCCTAGTTAAGGGCAAGAAGTTTGCAATTAAGTCGGGGTCTTGGAAGTCATTGGTCTTTTTGGCTAAGCTTATTCTTGAAAACCTTGTGAATAATTTATCTTTCTTTGATATGGCTTGTTCACATGACTGAACAATGAGATGCAGGTTCTTCACTTTTTCTTTCCAGCATGCATTTAATTGATCGATCCAGTTTTTGGATGGAAGATCTTGTTGTCTTCTTTTTGTTTCTGTCATATTGTTGACAATGGTGCCAAAAGGAAGGACCATGTTTAAATAGAATTTTTCTTCATCTTTTAACTCCACCTACAAATGTTCGAGCAAACTATGTGCCATGGTTCCAAGGGAAGTGATGGTTTGTGATGTTTTCCATGCCTCGGTAACTAGTTCCATTCTTTTCTTGATATTATTATCCACATATCCTCTACAGGATGTGAGGAGGCTCGAGGATGCTTTTAAGTTGGTTGCATGGATGGCAGGCATGGCTATTGCCAAAGGATTGGCAAGCAATGGCATAGGAATCAAAGCCTCTTCCAATTCCTTGACCCGATCCTTTAGTCTAGAATTCTCGACCTCGATGCCTCCAATGGAATCATGAAGTGCATCTCCACTCACCTTGTGAAGTTGACATATTTGGGATGACCACATGTTAGCAAGGTCAACCTCTGAACGAGATTTTCCTTTCTTATTTTTTATATCTTTTTTCTCAATTATCAATTTTTTGGACTAGATGTCAAAAGCAGCGCTCTGGAACACAAAGGATTCATCTTCGTCAAAAAATTTGGTATCAGATATGTCCATTGGACGGCTATGTTAGATGGCCTCTCCGGGCTGATCAAGGTAGCACAACATGCTATCCAAATCAGTGTCAAGTTCCATGTTCTCACTCTGAATTTTCGGCTCTTCTGCCTGTCCCACATTTTTTTTCTCTTCTTGTCTACTGGAAGCTTGTGAGAACTATCAATTTTAGAGTGAGGAGGGTCATTATCTCCTTCTCTATTTGAAGAACTCTGAGTTTCTTCCTTGTTGTGGTGGGTTGTTGGAGTGATGCTCTGGGATGTCATACCTTTTTTAGTGTTATTCGTCGATTGAACACTCTTCTCACTAGTGCCTTTCCCCTGTTGCCTGTACAATTTAATGCAGCTTTGCACTATGTCTAGGTCGTCGGCATCAGAAGCAGGAGTGTTGCCACCAATGTCTCTGTTTTCGGGCAGGTGTTTTAAAAAAAAAAAATCGTCGAGGCCGAGTGTTTGTAAATGTTGTCGAAAAATATTATCGGGGTCAAACCCTCTTATTCTTTCAGCGTATCTCAGGTTGAAGATGCTAGAATGCACTGCAAATTCATCAATTTTTTTGATGTTTTTCAACACGAACTCCCCTACTTTCCAAGGAAGAGCAATGCACTGTTTTTTTCTCTTCTTTTGCAATAGATGCAATCAGTAGTTGTATTGTCGTGCTACTTCTGCAATAAACATTATGTCCGTAATGTGACATGGAAGGAGATCAGGTTTTTCTGTGGAACCAAAAATTCTTATCATAGTGTAATTATTCAAATGTTCAAGTGTCCCCTTCCTATCCAAAAAACTGGTTGCCTATTCAGATATGCGGGGAGCATCTTCTCCTAACAAAAAAAAATTTAAAGCAGACACAGAGCCATTAAAAACCTCATAAAAACAGTGGGAAGCCTTGTTCTTCCACAAGGCCTGGTACCAGAACGTTACTGGGTCAAATTCCCAGTTGACATTCTTGGACAGAGACAGTTGTGGAAACTGACAATAATGCGCTATCACAAAAACTAATTAGGATGACATATACAATTTCTTTTCCCTTTTGAAGCTTGACAATTGGGAACATATTTCATGGGAAATTAACTTGCCCCAATAAAAAATGGCTTGTTTGTTGACTGTGAAATACAAAACATAAAGATCCATCTAGGAAACAGTTGTTGTGGACTCATGTCCCTTTATTCTTGTAAACAACCAATCAATTTCACGGAATGGATTTCTAAATGAACTAACCTGTAAGCTTGTGATATCTTCAGGAACTAGAATCGGGTCTTCCAATAAATGGGGCAAGAGGTCCAACCCGTTAATATGATTTGCTAGGAACTGTTTACAATCTTCTCCTCTGAACATCAATGTTGGCTCTGACAATCTTAACATATGGAGGAAGACCTGAGGTGACAAAGAAACAAAGGAGTGGTCCCGCAGTGTAATAATTCTTTTTTTTGAAATAAATTTATTGGCGCACCAAGAGACTAAGTCCTTACAGTAAAAAACCTCAGGGACACAGCTTGCACGAGCAATCCTAGAGGTCCAAATTACTTGGTTCTCTACAATAGAGGTTGAGTAATAAGAATATGCACTGGACCACTGGAAGTTATGGTCCTCGCGCCCGAATATGTTCACTGTATCTCCATAGAACTATTGTCGAGATGATGCCATAGGTTTATGAGAACGTTGGTTTGCTCAAGACGATGGTTGAAATGAACACTTAGAGATAATAATGTAACTCTCCGCTAAATCTTGGTTAAATGCTTATGAATGGGAAAGCTCCTTGAGCCTTTCGTTGATTAATGGCAATCTGTATGGGTGGTGCATGATGAACTCTTAGCAGCAAAGCTTACTTATTACATATTTAGAAATGTGAAGGTGGCAGGTACGACAAAGAGCAATTAAGGATTGGAGGTTTCGTGAACGTGCCAAGGTGACGACATGTGAACAACATTTCATGATTTTGAAATCAACACTTAGAAGGGATAATATAACCCCCCACAAATCTTGGTTTAATGTGCATTAATAGGATATCTCCTCGAGAATTTTGCTCATTAATGAAAATCTATACGGTTCCTGCATGATGAGTTGTTAGAATTAAATGTTAGTAAGTGCATATTTAGAAACAAGATATATATATAAACAAAAAAAAATTATTTTATTATAGACAAGTGCGAAGGTCACGGAGATGGGGGAGAGAAAGGAATGAATGGAAAGGTCTGAAAAGTGGTCAGACGGTATTCAAAAAAGGGTTACGGGGATACTCAAGAGAGGCCAGTGTTCCACGGTCAAATTTGATGTATCGGAATTTTTTATTGCAAAATGTGTAAAACAGAAGAGAGCATGATGGGGTAGTTCAGAGACCGATTTGTATATTTGTGGAATTCCGGGAAAGTGGCTAAGTATGGAATAGGGAAACGGTCAAGCAAACTCGTTCTCAGAAGAGAGGATTGAAGTTTTCATGAAGGGAGCAACCTGACGATGTGAAAATGACATTCCATGATGTTTGAAATTAATGCTTGCTAATTGCATGCCTAGAAATAAGATCTTATATATAATTGCTAATTGATAATTGCAAAAGGGCACGGGCATAGGAAATAATGATTAGGAACTGAATATTTATTGAACCTACCAAACCGACGATCCACAAAAGAACTTCAAAGAAATGGTGAAGTATGGAAAGAGGACAGACGGGCTTCAAAATGGGGTGACAATAGTTCCACAGAAGACATGAGGACCCGACGGTTAAATTGTATTTCTCGAAAGTTTTCAGTGCAAAATGTATACCACAGAAGAGGTCATGATAGGTATACCGTAATATGGAAGAGGGTATGATCTAAGTTCGGTTGTAAATTTGTATATCGTGGAAGTGACGGTATTGTTTGCAGGTCATGGAACAATAGAAGTCCAATCTAGAGCCCGCCTACCAGGAATTCACAGTCGGAGAAGTGTCGGGTATGGAATGGGGAAGCAGTCATTTGGTGTCGCGATATAAGAGCATGAGTGAAAGCATGAAGCTGCAAGTCTGCCCACGCGCGTAGCCAAACATTTTCTAAAAAACGAATAAGTGACGAGAAAGATAAAGTTTAGGGAAAAGAGAAACAAATATTTGGCTAAGTATAGAAGACGGAAAAGAAGGGCCAATATATTCACATCTGTAACATATATCCCATTTTCCTGCCAAGATATATACTTGGAAAGAAGTGTGAAGGTGGCGGGCATAGAAAATAGTGACTAGGAATACGATCCACAAGTTTACTTGGCTCTTGGTTGTATGCTTTGTCTATTAATTTGTATATCGCGGAACTCCGAGTCATTTTTTTAGCCAGCCAACCCACAAGTCCGGCTATCAAATTGTATAGTGTGGAACTCTGGGTGTTGTTTGTAGGACACAGATCTATAGAGGAAATGTTTTTCCCTTTCATATAGCTTATGTGACGCAAATGTGGTATGGCTCATTTTATTACTTTTCCATCCGTAAACAATGGGAATCTTGAGCCCGCCAGCCCTAGAGCCCGTGTGTCAATTTGTATATCGCTGAGCTCCAAATGTTGTTTGGAGGTCATGGAAAAATAGAAGTGCAATGTTGAGCCAGCCAGCGTGAAAGTCCTCCTGTCAATTTGTATATCGCGGAACTCTGGGTGCTACTTGTAGGACACGGAACAATAGAGGGCCGATTTAGAGAAAGGGGAAGCGCTCGATGGAAACGCGTGAATCCACCAAGCCGCGTAGCAAGGAATTTTCAGAAAAAAATGATTAAGTAACTAGGAAGAGAAACTATAGGGGATAAAAGAGTGGGAAAATAGAAAGGCGGAGGGCAGTTTTTGTAAGCGCGAATTGGTTTCAAAAGAAGCCCCATTGTTGCAAAACCATCATTTTCTACTAATTGTCAGCAAATGCTTTGTTGAATATTATATTTTATTGCAACCTGTGGGTGTAAGTATGTTCTCGATACATTCTTCCATGACTGTAACATATTAAATTAAGTATTAAACTTCATTTTCTACTAATTGCCAAAAAATGCTTTGTTGAAGATTAGATTTTATTGGAACGTGTGGGTGTAAGTGTGTTCTTGATACATTGGTCCATGACTGTAACATATTAACTTAAGTATTAAACTTATTGCACTATGGGTTGTTAGCATTAAAACTTAATAATTGCATGTCTATAAACAAGAATGGTGATTTTGATGCAACATTGTACTTTGGTATTGCTATATTCTATCTGCATTACGAATAGAATTGAACATTGGTTTGAAACTATGTGTAATCTATTTTTTGTTTTCATAAAATCCTGGTGGATTGACACAGTACTTGTCATATAATTGTTAGATTTTCCATCTTAGAACAAATAACCTAAGTAAACACAATATCAAAGAACTATGAGACCAATGAACCATGCCAATGAGAAGAGGCATTAAATCTAGAAAAGAAGCAGCAATGAAGACTCCAAGGCAAATTTTTTTAATAGAAAATTCATTTAAAAAAAAGAGAAAAAAAATGAGTATTGTACATCTATCCTTAGAAATTGGACCCAGTTCTTCGGGCCAAAACATTGAATGTATCTGCCACAAACAAAAGCACAGGATCCATAGTATGCAAGATCCTTCCAGTTTTCTCCTCGATGAATCATCCTGTGGTAAAATTGATAGTTTTCAGAAGCTTCCCGTGAGGAAGAAGACGAAAAACATTGCAGGGAAAATGGAATAGCCCTTAACTGAAATTTAGGAAACAACTAGAAACCGCCTCTGCACTGGGAACAATCACTGCATTGCCATCATCCATTGTCGTATCATCGCCCATCAGATCATCTTCTTCCGGCTCAGAATCCATGACGTCAACCTCTGTACTAGCCATCAATGCAATTGGGCAGGTTCTCTGAGAAGACAGGGTCTCATTGGAATTCTTTGGCTTGAAATATATCTCTCGTTGTACCAAGGGACCATCTCCTTTTTTTCTCCTGGGCGAAGGGAGATGAGTAGTAAGAATATGCCCTGGAATAGTGGAACCTCTGGCCATTATGCCCAAATGTGTTTACTGTATCTGGACAAAACTACTGCCACAAGTTAACGAGAATTTATGTTTTCTCTAGATGATGTTTGAAATGAAAATTGGGGAGGGATAATATAACCCTTCGCAAATTATGGTTTAATGCATATCAATGGAATATCTCCTCGAGCCTTTCGCTGATCAATGAAAATCTCCAAGGTTCGTGTAGAATGAGTTGTTACCATTAAATCTCACTAATTGCATATTTAGAAAAAAGTGCAAAGGTCGTAGTGATGACGAAGAGAGATTAATAATTAGAGATTTCTTAAAGGTGCCAACCCGCTGGCGCATGAAAAAAGATTGCATAATGTTTGAAATGAATACTTGGAAAGGATAACACTCTTCTCTGCAAATCTTGGTTTAATTTGTAGTAATGACAAATCTTCTCCAGCCTTCCAGACATTAATGACAATCTCAACGGTTCCTGCAAGATGAAATACTAGCATTAAAGCTTAATTATTGCATATCTGGAAATAAGTATGAAGGTAGCGGTGATGGCGAATTGCAATGAAGCATTGTACATTTCGTGCACCCGCCAACCTGCGAAACAGATTCTAAGAAATGCCCAAGTATGGAAAGTGGTCAGGCGGGTTACAAAAAAAAAGGGGCAAAAGATACACCCAGGAGACGTGAAGGACCGATGGTCATATTGCATCTCAGTGACAAATATCGTCCATCAATTTGTATGTCACAGAATTTCGGGTGTTGTTTGTGTGTAGGGAAACAGCGGAAGTGCAATGTCGAGAGGGAAATTTGTATATTGTTGAACTTTGGGTTCTATAAATAAAAGCACGAGAAATTAGGAAAAAGGACCAAGTAAATAGAAAGCGAAAGCATACAAGATGAAGGGAAATATGTTTGCTAACCTATAAATCACGGAAGTCCAGGTGCTAGTTGCAGGCAGTGGAACAATGGAAATGCAATGTTAAACCCACCTATGAAGGAACCCGCGATTCAAAAATTTTGTTCAATATAAAACGGGGAAGTGATCGGTCGGGTTGGTGATATAAAAGTAATAATGGAAATCTGAAGATGCGGATCCACAAAATCCCGCAACTAGACATATTTCGAAAAACAAGTAAAGAAAGGGAAAGCAGAGAGAAAAGAGAAAGCGGATGTCAATTTTCAGAAGAGGGAATTAGTCTTAACAGTAACCATGGAGTGCATTAAACATGTTAATAGGTTCTTCAATCAAGGAATATATACAACGAGCGATGTTTATAGTTTCCGGGATCTGTTTGTATAAGAGAAGCATCGAAAAGTTACAAGAAAATCATTTTTTGGATATTTAAGTAAAGTTATGTACTATTAGCTTCACTGCAAGTATAACAATGAAGAATTTGAATTTTAATGTCCTCTCATTCATATTATTGTTCCATTAGACTTCACATAGTATATATTCTTTTATTTCAATTTGTTTGCTAATTTGTGGGTCGCGGAAGTTAGGGTGTTGTTTGCAGACAGAAGAACAATGGAAATGCAATATTGAACCTACCTATCCAGTAACTCGCCTATTCAGAAAATCGCAAGCCAAAAATTTTGTGCAATATGAAACACGGAAGCCGTCGGTCAAGCTGGTGATATAAAAGTAAGTGAAATCTGAAGATGTGAATCCGCCAACTTCTGCACCTAGAAATTTTCCGAAAAAAGAGTAATACACAATAAATATGGACTATAAAGTATGAACATGAGATTTTATAGAGCATGTAAGGATCCCGCATTCCATACGTAGACACTTTTTGGATCGCAGGTTCTCGGGTTGGCGGGCTCAAAATTGGGCCTCTATTGTTACGTGGCCTACAAATAGCACCCATAATTTTGCGATATACAAATTGACAAGCGGACCTGCGAGCTAGTTGGGTCAACATTGCACTCCTATTGTTTTGTGTCATACAAACAACACTCAGAGTTCCGCGATATACAAATTGACAGATGGATTCTAGGGATGGTGGCCTCAAGATTGTGATTGTTTATGGATGGTAATCCCTATCAACTATTTAACATTATCTAAAAACATTATTTTCAATACTAAATTATTAATATTAAATATTGATATTGTACAATTTAATTAGACAAAAAGGTTTGTACAATATGAAATGGGGAAGCGGTCAGTCGGGCTGGTAATATAAAAGTAAGTGAAATCTGAAGACGTGAATCCACCAACTTCCGCACCAAGAAATTTTTCGAAAAATTGAGTAATACATAATATGTACTTTTAGAAATTACGGACATGTGATTTTATAGAGCATGTACTGATCCCTCATTCCATACATAGACACTTTTTGGATCGTAGGTTCTTTGGCTAGCGGGCTCAAAATTTGGCCTCTAGTGTTCTGTGTCCTACAAATATCACCCAAGAGTTCCACGATATACAAATTGACAGGCGGACTTGCGGGCTGGATGGCTCAACATTGCATTTCTATTGTTTTGTTTGCTTCAAACAACACTCGGAGTTCTGCCATATACAAATTGACAGACGAACTCCAGGTCTGGCGGGCTCAAGATTGCGATTGTTTACGGATAGTGATCCCTATCAACTATCTAACACTACCTAAAAACATTATTTTCAATACTAAAGTATTAATATTAAATATTGATATTGTACAATTTAATTACATAAAATTATTAAAGGATGTTAAATATCTTATTTAAAAGAAAAACCCTCATATTCGAAAGCTTGCGTTCCAAAATTTTTGTATAATATGAAACGGGGAAGAGGTCTGTCGGGCTAGTGATATAAAAGTGGGTGGAAATGTGAACACGTGTATCCATCAAGTTCCGCACCTAGAAATTTTCCCAAGAAACGAGTAATACATACTAAATATGTACTTTTATAAAGTATGGGCATGAGATTTTATAGAGCATGTAAGGATCCCTCATTCCATACTTAGCCACTTTTTGGATCGTGGGTTCTTGGGTTGGCGGGATCAAAATTGGGCCTCTATTGTTCCGTGCCCTACAAATAGAACCCAAAATTTCGTGATATACAAATTGACAAGCGGACTTGCAGGCTATTTAAATTTTAAGTGCCTTGTGTTGATATGATAGCACAATTGGACTTGGGCCAGTTTATATTCATTTATTACAATATGAAATGGGGAAGCGGTCGATTGGGCTGGTGATATAAAAGTAAGTGAAATATGAAGATATGAATCCGCCAACTTCCGCACCTAGAAATTTTTCGAAAAACAAGTAATGCATACTAAGTATGTACTCTCATAAAGTATGGACATGAGATTTTTATAGAGCATGTACAGATCCTGCATTCCATACTTGGCCACTTTTTGGATCGCGGGTTCTCGGTCTGGCGGGCTCAAAATTGGGCCTATATTGCTCTGTATCCTACAAATAGCACCCACAGTTCCGTGATATACAAATTGATAGGCGAACTTGCAGATTGGCTGGCTCAACATTGCACTTCTATTGTTTTGTGTCTTCCAAAAAACACTCGGAGGAATCGAGTAATACATACTAAATATGTACTTTTATAAACTCTGGACATGAGATTTTATAGAGCATGTACGGATCCCTCATTCCATACTTAGCCACTTTTTGGATCGTGGGTTCTCGGGCTGGCGGGCTCAAAATTGGGCCTCTATTGTTTTGTGCCCTACAAACAACACCCAAAGTTTCGCGATATACAAATTGACAAGCGAACTTGTGGGATGGCTGGCTCAACATTGCACTTCTATTGTTTTGTGTCCTCCAAGAAGTAGTCGGACTTTTGTGATAGACAAATTGACAGATGGACTCCAAAACTGGCAGGCTCAAGATTGCCATTGTTTATAGATGGTCATCCATATCAACTATCTAACATTATCAAAAAACATGATTTTCAAATACTAAATTATTAATATTAAATATTGATATTGTACAATTTAATTACATAAATTATCAATATTGAACCCACCTATCCATTAACTCGTCTATTCAGAAAAACCGCAAGCCAAAAAGTTTGTACAATATGAAACGGGGAAGCGGTCAGTCGGGCTAGTCATATAAAAGTAAGTGAAATCTGAAGGCGTGAATCTGCCAACTTCCATACCAAGAAATTTTCTGAAAAAATGAGTAATACATACTAAATATGTGTCCAGATTATAGAGAGCACAACAAGATCACTATTAAAGATAATTTTCCCATTCCCGTCATTGATGAATTGTTAGATGAACTACATGGAGCAATCTATTTCAAAAATTTGGATCTTCGTTCAGGGTATCATCAGATTAGAATGAAGGAATAAGATATCCCAAAAACAACATTCTGAACTCATGAAGGCCATTATGATTTTTTGGTCATGCCTTTTGGCCTTACAAATGCACCTTCC
>JZKD02S0389495.1:536034-546575 GCA_000966675.3 Picea glauca | reverse complement strand
GGACCACTTTGGAGTTCATCCATATTTACTTCTTATCAACCATGACAAAACAATAATGAGTCATATTTACATCAAACACTATTGGGTCCATTACTCAAACCTTTGTGATACGGGTATTTCTTCAAGGGTTGACATCAATGACAACCCAGAAGTAAAGAAGGTCGGATTTCAAGGGAGGATGAAGTCTTTTGGTGATGTGTTCTAAGGTATGTTATTTTCAGGTCATCTTACCATTTGCGCTATAACTTTTTTTTAGAACGATTCAGATGGTGAAATTGCTATGGTATTGATAAGACATATCAAGGTACCTGTGGTAAACGTTTCATCCCTTGATTCTCTATAATTATGGAGATGCACTCTGTGGAAGATAGGGTTTTTGACCAGTCCTGAAGCTAGCCAATAAACAGGTGTTTCGGGTAAAACAATCATAACCTCTTCATAGAGAATCAAAATGAAGTGGGACCTATTTAATTGGAAAGAGTACAAACTTTAGTTTCTTTTGTGTGAGTTTCAGAATCTGATGTTAAATATTGAGCGTGGGGCATTCTGTACAAGTTCACTCTCCTGAATAAACCAGAATTGAATAAAGTTTACCATTCTTTCTATAACTTCTTTTTGGGGAGGATTCAAGGAGTGAAACTTTGAGAAGTTTCAGAGAATACATTGAGTAATATTATCTACAGGATCAGAGTATTCCAAGAATTGAAGAATTGCAGAAATTCAAGAAGTCTCTTGAAGCATTATCAGGTTCTATGTGATGGTTGGTTGATGGTCATGATTTAATATAAAGTTTTATTATCTCTCATATATTCTTGGGTGGAAGGAAGGAGAAAGGATGGAGAGTTCAACTCTCTATTGATATTGGAGAATTGTATCTTCCTCTTGGAGGTTTATCCCTCCTTTTACATTTGGAAGCTGTAGCTACCTTTGAAAGTCATCACTTCCCTTGAACAATATTTATTGATTATTTCTTATATATTGTGCATGGTGTATTGTGGTGTATTGGTGTAACTCTTATACTATTGTTAATTGTTCATTGGATATAATTGAATGGCTTAAGTATAAGTTGAAAATGTTTGTAAATTGTACTTGATACTGATTCACCCCCCTCTCAGTATCAACAACTTAGGGGGTTGGGTGTGTGATAGATTGGTATAAGCGCAGGAAATAACACTTGGCCTGCTTGGGCTCGTGAACGAGTTGAATAAAATTTTATTAATTTTTTTTTATGGGGTAGCACCCTATCTTACCCCATTCATAAGAAGCGTATTTAAACCACTACTTAAGAGAGGGACGAAACTTTCTATTGTTCTTACATGTTTTTAAAAATCTGAACAGTGTGCTGCTAATGTTTCCAAACAATGAAGGTGATTTCACCTCACAAATTGCATGTATGTTCATAAATCAGTGAATTGTTAACTAACAAAAAATGTTGTTATCAAAAATTAAACAGTCAGTGGGAAACAAGGAAAACTACAACGTAAATAATGGTGACACACCATGAGTTGGGAGAAATCTCCCACAATAGAGAAGAAGAATCTGACGAGAGGAGGGTGGTGGAAACCCCTCCAAACTTAGCTAAAAAGGTAAGAAGCCTCATGGAAGAATTACAAATTTGTAAGGCAAACTATAAAAGGCTGATAAAAAAACAAGAAATATATTAATATGATGAAATAAATTAAAAATGGAAAAAATTTCAATTTAAGATAAAATTCCATACTATGTCATGATGAAATATATTAAAAAATAAAAAATTTAAAATTTAAAATAAGAGTCCATATTATATCGTGATGAAATATATTAAAAATCATAATAAAATAAATTAAAAATAAAAAATATATAATTTAAAATACAAATCCATACTATGTTATGATAAAATGAATTAAGAATGAAAAAATGTAAAAGTAGATTTCTCAAATACCATTAGTCATTAGAGACCTGGAACAAAAGAAGAATTTCAGACACATTTTTAAAGTCTCACACGCATTGAACTAAAAGATAAGATGCAGATGGACCCCACACGCATTCGTCTTCAAGGTAGATAGCGTTGGTCATTGAATTTTCAATGCGTTTTTTAAAGCCCACACGCATTCAACTAAAAAATAAGGCACAGATGGACCCCACACGCATTCATGCCCGTCCACCTCCATCTTTCTTTGTAGCGGTTTTGCGCTAATATGGTACATGTCATATTGTGTTAAATAAACCAAAATCAGATTAATGACTGCAAAGCAGTTTCCGTCTTAATATTATATTTATGTTTAGTTTAATTAATTAATAAATAAAAATAATTATAATTAAAAATGATTTTTCAAATTTAATTTTATATAAATATGTATTAAATTAAATGAAGAAGATAATTACAATGACCACATAAAAGTTACAAATAATTTAGATATAGTTGTATCAAATCCAAGTTGTAAACAATAAATATAATTCAAAATTTTTAAAGTATATAAATAAGTTAAAAATATAAAAAATACTAAAAAAATAAGTTTGAATATAGTATTCTTTTTAAGGAAATATTAAGATTAGCCAATATCTTTCAACACCAAAATAAAACGTGTTTCTTTTGAAATTTAATAATTGATAATACTATAATACAAACTTACACGTTTAGAAATTAATAATCATTCGGTGTTGTGTTAACGTTTTAAGTTTTGGCATTTTTTATTGGAATCTAGTGATATAAATATTCATAAATATATAAATGGATTTCAAGGTATTAAAAAATTCATGGAGCATTCCGATTATACAAATTTAACCATTAATTAGATAAAATCTCGAAAAACAACCAAAATGTATAACATTTAGACTACGACATAACCATTACTTTACTATATAATCCTAAGATCAAAGAATATCAAAAAATTGAGTAACCTTGATGTAGTACACTCCACTTTACAACACTCTCAAATCAAAGCAAACCCAAATGATCAACCGATAGAGACATTTAATCAAAAAGTTTAAAGTAATAATTTTATATAAATAAGTTAAAAGATAAAAAAACACTAACAAATATGAGCGTGGTATTCTTTTTTAGGAAATATTAAGATTAATGAATATCTTTCAACACAAAAATAAAACATGTTTCCTTTGAAATTCAATAATTAATAATACTACAATACAATCATACATGTTTAGAAACTAATACATGACGTCCGGTCTTCAAATTCACTGGACCAAGTCTACCTTTCATTTTGACAATATACCAGCACAAATTCTGGAACATTTAAAAAACATATTTCCACACACTTTTGTCCACCTATCTATTGGCTTCAAATACCTGGGATATTTCATTAAGGAAGAAAAACACAGGGCATTAGACTGGGACTGGTTAATCACAAAGGTGGAGAATAGAGTGAGTCACTGGTGCAATAGATGGCTTACCATTGGCCGTTGTTATACACTTATAAAATCTGTTCTTGAGAGACAACCAATTTACTAGATGGCCCTTGCAGCCATACCCATCTCTGTGCTTGAAAAACTCAGATCTATAACCTACAGATTCCTTTGGTCAGGCAGCAAAGATCTTCAGAAAATTCACCTGTGTAACTGGAAAATGATTGCTAAACCAAAATCTAAAGACGGATGGGGGATTAGGAACATTTTCAAGTTTAATGAAGCCTTGGCTGCAAATTCACTTTGGCGTGCCTTAACATCCAGTGGTATCTGGAGTGCTATCATCAAGGATAAGTATTTACCTTTTACTTTTGTTGTCGATTGGCTCCGTTCTGGCGTCCCCCCTAACCGATCTGCTTCTCGGACTTGGATTTACAAAGTCTACACCTTGGATCAACAAAGGGATACACTGGATTCCAGGATTTGACCATTCCATCACTGTGGGCATTGATCATATTACTGGTCTCAGCACTACCTCTATACTCTCACCACAGTTAATTTCCCACTTAAATTCAAAGACTATTTATTACCTGTTTCAAATTCGCTAAACCAATCCCTCCGTGTCTCATTTTGCACATTGGAAAACCAATTGTGAGCTTGATCTCCCCTCGGCCTTGGCACACGAATGGGACAACTTTTGTCAGGAACTAAATCATGCTGGCATCCAACTCAAAGACCAAGCTGATCAGATGATATGGGACTGTGGGGATAGCACAGGCATCTTCAGCGTCAAAAAATTGTATATGGCAATTGCTACATCAGAGTCTCCCTCTACCATCACCGGCTAGTGCCTCAATCTATGGAAATGGAAGCTCCCTCTCAAACTAAAAATCTTCACTTGGCTTTCGTTGAAGAAAAAAATCCCCAACTGGGACCTTCTTCAGAAAATCAGGTGGACCGGCCCTAGTATCTGCCAACTCTATTTCAATGGAGAGGAGACAACCGACCATCTATTCACCCACTGCCAATTCGCTCGACTTGTTTGGTACAAAATTACACAGGACTGCAATCCTATTTTGGTTTGGCTTGGAAACACTACACAATATTGCTTGGAACAATGGACCACAACAAAGAAACATTATAAAACTCTTCCACTTATGGTTAACTGGTATATTTGGCTATCCAGGAACTATAAAATTTTTGAAAACAAGACTCCAAACAATGGTGATGTAGCTTACAAAGCACTGGGAATGTTTCAAAGCTGGAAAGATTTGTATCTGGATAAAGACAAGAATAAGCTTTTAGTCAAGCCTCCTCACATTATTGATATACAAACAGGGTGGTTTGACGACGCATCACAACATAATGGAAATCTGAGTGGGGTAGGGGGGATGATAAAAGCCAGCACAACTTCCATTTACAGGTGGACTCTCTTCTTGGGCCGAGGCACTAATATGAGGGTTGAATTACTAGGTGCCTGGGCAACTCTTCTTTTGGCCTCTAGGCTTAATATAGACCGTCTTCATTTGATAGGGGACTCCAAACTTATCATTAACTGGTTAAATAAAAAGGGTAATCTACATACCATAACCCTCTTGGCATGAATAGACATAATTCGATTGCTTAAGTGCCATTTTAAGGAACTCATCTTCTCACACATCTCTCGTGAGTACAACATGGAAGCGGATTTTTTATCCAAGTCTGCCCTATAGAGAAAATCATGTGTCTTATATTTCAATCATTGGTTGGATGGTCATGAGGGTCCCACACACACCATTCAAATTTTTTAAGATGACTAACACTCCTTGTCTTTGATCTTCAACTGTACAATTTCTCACTTCTTTATTCTCTCATTTCCCCTATCTAAAGACCTGTTGAACTTATCAGACTGTTCTATTTTGTAATTGAGAACCCGACCAGTTGACAACATGCTTGTCATGCCTACCTCATGTTGTGTAGAAGACCTATCAAGATAGAGAACTTGTTGCTGATGTAAAATGTGAAACTTTGTTGTAAGAACACATTATATTTTTATAATATAATTGAGAAATTTTTCTTTCTGGAAAAAAATGTTTAGAAACTAATAACCATTCTACTTTACTCTATAATTGTGAGATCAAAGACTATCCAAAAATTGAGTAACCTTGATGTGGTACATTCCACTTTACAACTCTCTCAAATCAAAGAAAATTCAAATGATCCACTCGTAGAGATATGTAAATATATGTATATTAATTATTATCCATGTAAATTGAAAATCCCCTTATAAATTTTTATTAAATTGTAATTTTGGATTTGTTAAAATTTTGGATTCAATACCTTCAAATACTTTAAAAGTAATATACTTTGCAATATTAATGATTGATATTTGTAAAAAAATACAATTTTTTATTATCTCGAGTGACAAAGAAAAATCAAATTTATAAAAAAATTAGATTACTATAAACACAATCCAATAAATTTTATATTCCATTTTGAGATGTACATAAAATATACCACAAGTACCACTACACATGGAGAAAGAGAATTTAATATCACCAACACTAAAKCTAGTGGAAATGTWAKCTCCTTTGTAGAGAGGTAAGTCATCCATTCCCTTYTCATGGGGCATTGTGTTCAAKTCTCTCTATTTCATCTTGCCCATTTAATATATTTTTGAAGCTTTAGCTATTAGGGAAATTCTMTGGTTTACACAAAATTTAACATTATKCTTTTAGTTATTAATCCYTRCCRTAGGCATAGAGGGACTATAGCRATCTATAATTCATTGACTACATATTAGTTTGTCCTTTGACCACAAATATTTRCATAATATCTAGTTGGAGCTAGGGAACTAAAAACATAGATTTTTATATAATAAAAAGTACCATATATGTATTGATCTGATTGGATAAGAGATTGGAGGTCTTATTTCCAGCTTCGATATTCCCAATGTTTTATATGGTAACATATCCAAACATTTTTATCGTATACAATCTTTTTGAATCATATATTTTTCCTATGTATTACTTGAAGGTGGATTAATGCTAGCAATGGTTCGAATGTTTGTCTTAGCATTTTTTGCTAGCTTAATATATCCCTAAGTTTTTATTTGTACTAATCATATTGAAATGTTTAGATATCCAAGCTTTATAGTGATCGAGAATTCCAAAGTTTATAACATCCTTGCCGCATGTATTTGTATTGAAATGTATTGACACTTTTTTTGAGGTGCTTGAATAAGCCTGACATCTTAAATGCTTACATGATGCAAGGTCCTCCAACAGGCCTGACAACTTAAATGTTTGCATACCGCGAGGTCCTTAGACAGCCTGACAACCTTACATGTTTATCTAAATACGCTTCTCGGAGTACATTTTTCCTCGAAATTTTCCATACAATGTTGCAATGATTTTGCACAATATTGTTGTCCACTACCAGTTGAATAGGCATTGTATGTTTCATCCTTCTTCTACCTTTGCAATGCAATTTCATCATCATTGAAGCTACATACATTGTTTACTGGTTTGGTGAGTGCTTATTCTCCGTTGGTTCGTCGATTGCTGCTTGTTGTTGTTTGATTCACAATTCGACCTACGCTTTTTCCTTTCATTGTTTCGGAGTAAGTTTCCATGCCATAGTTTCATTTTCTATTCTTTGTTTGTTGTTCAATGTTTGCAGTTTGCAAGTAAGAATGTTTGCTTATTTCTACTGGCATGCTCGTCATATGTTTCCAGTTCCTTCTATGCTTCGGCTGCAGTTTCGTAATCGTTGGAGATACATATGTTGTTTACTGGTTCGATGGTTGTTGCTTGTTCGCTGGTTCGTTGGTTCGTGGGTTGCTGGTTATGTTTGTTTGGATTGGGTTTAGGCTTTGGAGCCCTAGGGATGCAGTTGGGCATGTTCATGATTTCTCGCTGGTTTGGTGCTTGCTGTTTTCTTTTGTTTGATTCAGCTTTGCAGGGTTGAGGTCCTGCGTCGATAGTTGGAGCTGTTTTTTTTTTTTTTTGGATTATTATTGTTTTTTGGGCGCTTTACGGTGTTCATCCCCTGCACCCAAGAGTCGACATGTAGTTGTGTTACTTGCCCTGTTTGGTGAGATCGATATTTGTTCTAATATTAGATTTTGTTGGTGCTTCAGTGCTGGCATGAAAGAAAATAGTTGCATGAAAAATAGTTCGAGAAGTACATGTGAAATTGCAATATCCATTGTTTTTCTGTTAAAATAAAGCATATGCAGGATACATTTATAAACCATGTATGGTCAAATGTGCCCATATGAAAATACATGTTCTTTGTCATGTACATAGATTGGTATGCCCACGATACAATTTGTCTTGTACTTGAGATATGATATTCACAACAAAGATTCTCCAAAATTATATTTCCATATCTGGAAGCATATCTGGGTAGTTTTCCACAGAAAACCAAAATCTTTTATAGTGGGCACAACAGTCGATGTAGAGGATAAATAACATGTATTTCCATCAGTGGAAGCATATCTGGATACTTTTCCACGAAAAACCATAAATCATTTAGCTATGACCATGCAATTTCGTAATATTTTGTGGCTTGTAATATATTTTGGGCAGGGAAAAAAAATTACACATTTACAACTATGGATGGAGAAGCGCAAAGGTTCATGTTTCTTCCTATCTTTTAGACTGTTTGTTGAGTCTCTTTTACTGTATGTACATATTGCTTGTTCTCCGGTGCATACCAGCTTCCATTCGTGTTCATTGTATTTTGTGTTTTCCCACATTCAAACAAATAGAATAACTGGAGAAAACGACAGAGTCTTCACTGCATCGGTTGAAGAGGATATAGAAAGGTGCATGCTTGTACTGTTATTTCATATTGCGTTGTTTTGTATTTTATTTATTGTCTGTATATGGGTTCACCTAGTTTATTGTATGTAGGTTTTGTGTACCTTCTTACATGATAACTTATCTTCATTACATGCCTTCTTGCATACTAACCTACTTCATGTCCATTGTGTTTTCATTGCATTGCTACATTTAAACAAACAGAATGGATAAAGAGGACGATGCACTCTTTGGCAGGAATGTATATGAGGAATTACAAAAGTGGATACGTATACTCTTATTTCATATTCCAGTGTTCATTTTTTCATTTTCTATCAGTATATTTGTTTTTCTTGTTCTACTTCTTTGCACCTTTCTTTTTTATTTTTATTTTTTTCCTTCTTTTCTTCCTTCAAATATAATATATTATGCATATTCTGTTTGTTGTTACATTGGAATAAATAGATCTGTTTCTCTTTGTTTTACATGTCTGTCTTCATACTAACTTGCCTTCATGTCCATTGCATATTCGATGTTGCTACCTTGGAAGAAACATGTTGGTTGGACATGAAGATGAATTGTTCTGTGCAACAACAGAGGGTTCCATGGTACAATCTTATAAAATGTATACCAACTGTGCTCGTAAATTAAATATACAAACCAGGTGGGGACATATAATATTAGACTTGAAAACGATGGCTTGGCAGCAATGGGCCTTTCTTCCCTCCCTATTTCTACTTTTTCTATTTTCTATTATCCCTTTTGTTTTCTAATTGATCTGCTTAGTGGTCTTTCCGAAAATGCCTTAGTGTGCCGGTTGGTGGACTAACGGTTTCACATCTATGGTCGTGCTTCTACCTTATTCCATACTTACCCACTTTGTCGATTGTGGGTGCTGGGCTGGCAGGTTCAATATTTCTCCCCTGGATTCCAGGGGTCCGCGATATATAGATTGGTTGTGGTGCCCTACCCTCACGCCATGTTTACTGTTACACATTTTTCCAGTTAAAAGAATTAGATGCATACAATTTTACGCTTATTTAGTCCTTCCAATGGACAATATACAATTCATATGATTGTTTAGTCCTGATGTTCATCTGCACATGCTTTCATAAAAAAAAGTTGGACTAGTGACATGGCCATTAGCAGCCAGTCATCCCAGACATCAACAGACTAACAAGGCCAAAGGTAAAGATGCATACGCTCTGCTCTTAGTATGCTTACCAAACAAATATCCTTGGTTATATATTCATCTATGGAATGATGAATATGTTGATGTCATCTGCAATACATGGTTTTCAATTCACAAGAAGTATCAACAAGTACAAGCGAGACGCCGAACATAACACATGTTCCATAGACTAAGAGGTGTGGTTGCAAAAATCTAGCTCCATAGTTCATCCAAGCTATGCGTGTACTTGTAGATTTATGCCAATGAAAGAAGAATACAAAAAAAAAAATGCACTCTACCATTCACTTTAGTTTTCCTGTTCAAAAATTGTCAGCAGGTCTAGAGTTGTAACACCCAAAGTACTATCAATAGAGGGCTTGAACAACCGCTAAATTGGACAAGTGTTCGTCGGGGACATAATGGTCATCTATAACACCTACTTGGACAAGGAAAACAAAACTAGATCCATTATGTGTGCTGACATGACAGACAAGATGGCCATGATGATAGTGACACTGACTATTCCTACACAACTTGTCCAGAAACATGCATAAAAGATATTGTCGAGTAATGGGATATCCATTACAAATTTTAATATATTTCCCAAGACAGTATATGACTGTGGTGATTGTAATCAGATTATTTTTCTCAAAGAAACAAGTATTGTGGAAAACATTCCTGCTCTTTGTTCAGAATATCATTTTGTCCTGAACGCGACTATCATCCAGCTTGCACAGAGTAGTGATATTTACCCAATCAGAACCATTGGTGCAGCTATCACACTGGCGAGAAAACTTGGCTCACAACACATTCTCCATATAAAGGATGGAGAGTCGGACAACGACAAGGCAATGGTACCACTTTCCATATGCATTTTTTGTCCTTTACTTTTACATGTGCATGTATCTCGGGTAAGTTACACAAATATTGCACTGTTCCATGTTGCAGCTGCAATTGTTCGATACCTATTCAAATTTGTTTTTGTCAATGGAGCAACAATTGCATAAAGGGAAGATTCCACTTATTCTCTTCAAAAATATAACAAAGAAAAGGGATGTTAGAGAAAGGATCTTTCAGACAACCCAGGCAATGTTTGTAATAGAGTTGCGAGCAGATATAGTATAGGATCTGAAGAAACTCACTAGATCTACAATTGTTGTGCATATACATCCACAAAATCATCCTCACTTTGCTTATACAAATAGACTTCACCAAAATTATGTGGCTTGTTTTATTTATTTTTA
>JZKD02S0389495.1:508242-522049 GCA_000966675.3 Picea glauca | reverse complement strand
CCAATTTAATTCAATAGTTAGATCTAGGGAAAGCGGTATATTCTGTCCTGTTTTGTTCTAGATCCAGGTGGATCTAGGGAGATTGGTTTGTGTCCGCACTTACGGATTTATCCAAAAACATCAAGGTCAAAGGTGATAAGTTGAGTGTCAACAGGGTCGACTACCCCAGGGCAGAGAGTAATGACTTCCATTGAGTGGGACAGGTTGGAAGGACTTCTAAGACTGACATGGTAGTAGGAGACTGTGCCAAGTCATCAAGTAGACTATAATTGTGTGTTTCCCTAGCCTGGGGGTTGTTGACATTCCATCATAACAGGATGCGAGGAATGTGAAGGGGTTGTTCAGTGTTAGGGCATGGAATCATCAGAAGGGGTCTGGTTCTGACTAGGGGTTCTTCTGAGGTAGTGGGAGCAGATTCAAGGGGTATGTTATATTGTCGACTGCGTGTTTATAGAAGGATTTCTTCCTCGTTAGTGAGGAGAATAGTGCAGTCTGGAAGAGTGCCTGGGGTTGGATATTGTGCCATATGTGGTGGGGTAGGGTGCATCTCATGTTGGGTGTTCATTACCCCTTGGTGTGGGATGGGGTTTTGTAGCACGGATAGGGGTGGTTGCTACACATATTGTTGACGGGCCTGTGGAGGGGCAGGTGGTGCTGATGGATGTGGTCTATTCACAGATTCTTTCATCCATTTAAATTCAGTGATTTGAGGTAAATGGTGAGTATAATGGCCATACTCACCACTAATGGCATAAGGGAAGTTGGTCCGCATATTGTTGTTAATATTCCCTTGGCGTTTTTTATTGTTTCCCCCTTGGGGTTTCTGGTTCCCTTGATTTTGGTTGCCCCCAGCAAGTTGATTTTGTGGGGGGTTGTTTCCCCCTGGTCCTGGGTTATTATTGTTTCAGTTTTTTCCTTTCTTTTTGGCATTATTCGCCTAGTGGGATGAATTTTCCGTATTCAGTTGCACAAAATTTTGACATTGTTGAATGGGAGATGGTTGAACAAAATTAACCCCAACATGTGGTGGTCCTTGTGGTGGAGCCATGGGTTGTGGAGGGCCAGGAAAAGAGAAATACATATTATTTTTTGGTAATGATCCACAGGGTACATAGGAAGGCATAGGGATTTCACTAGTACTTAAGGTGTAAGCTTAGGTAGAGGGGTTACCAAAACTTGGTGGACCGGACGGTCATGTGATGGTTGTCTATGAGGGTCCACTTATGGTTGGTTGGGGAACAAACATGTATGGTGGTTGATAAGGGGGAGGGGGTAGTAAGGGTTTCCTCCATACACTGGTGGATATGGGGATGTACCATGCATATGTGGTTGTGAGGGGTATGGATTTTGGTGTGTCGTGGTACTGATCAATCCATCTGCAGAGTGAGACATCCCAGGTTTGTCCTGGCCGAATGGAATGGATCTCGAGGTGTCTGGTAACACTGTATATAAGTATCCTAACTAGGAATAAATAAGATCAAATTATTGAGCCTTGTCGATGGCTTCTTCTTCAGATTGTGGGAAGGTGGCAGCTACATATTTGGCAAGGAGGGGAACAAGGGATTTGAGAAACCAGTTGAGGCATTGTTGCTTTGTGACTTCAACTTTGCACAGCCTATGTCACTGATGCCATTCGTGAATGTGGTCAGTGATGTGTGTGGCGGAGGTTTGTTTAAACTCTGAGAGAAGTTCGGGACCATTATCATGACGGATTGGTAGTTGAAAGAAGGTCAAAAATGCTTTGGCCAAAGATTCAAAGGTCATATGGGACCCAGATTTTTCTTCTACATACCACTTGGTTGATGGGCCAGTGAGTGTGTGTTGGAATAACCTCAACTGAACAGAGTCATCCATGATGTTCTTTGAAGAGAACCATAAATGAAAGGTCATGATATGATTGGTCGGGTCGTCTCCCACTTTTCCCTCAAACTTGGGGATGTCTGAAGGGAGTTTGTAGGCATTGTAGGCCATGTAGGGTTATGCAAAATAGGATCATTGGTGAGCTTAGTTAGATCCGGTATATTGAGGAAAGCCAGGTATGGCATCTGTGGTTGTGGTGCAGGGTTTATTCCCATCATGGTGGGAATGTTTGGTATACCTGACCCCTAAGGAGGGTTAGTTCCAGCCATGGTATGAGTGTTGTGTGTCCCTGACCCTTGAGGGGGGCTAGGTTGGGTTATACTTCCTCTTGGGGAAGAAGAGTGCCCCCCGCTTCCTTGTAAAGGAAAGTGGGTGGATGGTTGTTCTTGGGAAGTGGACCCAAGTAAAGTGGAGTTGAGCAAGGCCAATCCCAAGACAGTAGCATTCAGAGGGGTGTGATAAGGTGGAGCCGATGAGTTGGAAAGACTAGGAATGCCCCCTAGAATGGGAGGTAGGTTTAGCAAGCGTCTAGACTGGCGGGGATTATGTGGGTCCCCTATGATGTCTGACTAGCCAAAGTGGATGTGTGCAAATGGTGATGAAAGTAATAAATCAACAAGAGTGTTTGTTATAAATTAAACCTGCACAATATATCTTTCAATGGTATGTAATCACCAGAGCATCATACATAAATCATTTGAAGAAAGAAGCATACATGTGGTGTAGTGTACCTCAAAAATCATCATAAAAAAAAATAAAAAATTCCATGGCATAAATCATTTTCGTTTAAGCTTAGATTGTAAAAGAAGGAACGATTCAATTCTGACCATAAGGATAGTATTACACCCACCTAATCTACTTTGATAAAAAAGCTTCTGTGGGTAAAAATTCCCTCCATGTTTCTGTTCCTTCTCTTATACGCTGCACCCTTCCAGCGTACTCAAAGTAAGAGAGCGAAATGAACTTAGCTCGAAGGAGCCTCTGTTGTTCCGAGAGAGAAAAGGATATCACCTGGAAGTGTTCAGAGCGAGGCAGAGAGAGAAATCATCTCGCAAGGGTCAAGCTCCAGTGGAAAAACGCCAAATCCTCCTTGCCAAATATCTTTAGAAGAATGAACGGTGATAAATTGTCAGGAAAAGGAATGAAATCCAGAGGACCGTTAGATCCCATAGATCTATGTGGAAGTTAAGACTGATTGATCAAAACTTAGGAGGGTAACGATCAGAAGCCTTTAAGGGAACGGATGGTGGAAAAATTCATCGGAAGGTACCGAAATATCGTGAACCATCGGATCTTAAAGTTCTATGTAGAAGTTAAGGCTGATCGTTCACAAGCTTAGGAGGGTAACAACCATTGGATGAGAAATAACAGGAGCTGTTGATCTTGTTCTTCGGATTTTTGCCATCTCGGAGTTGCCACGTTGGAGGAGGGGCCCACCAAAGGACCATCCCATTTCGGAGTTTCAGACTTCGCGAGTTCCAAACTCGAACATCAACTCACAACAACTTGCGAAATGAAAAAGGGGATTAGTGGGACCCACATTTCGGGGTTTTGGGGTTTAGAGTTTCATGAATTAAAAACATAACCTCTACACCCTAGAACTCTTGAAATCACGAAAAGTGAAAAAAGGAAAGCTGGGACCTGTAATTTTGGGATTTTGGAACTCGGGGTTTCGGGGTTTACTAACTTCCGATGAAAGACATCACACATCATTAAATGCTGAATCACGAAGTTACAAAAAGGGTAAGGGTGTGGGCCCTACAAATTCGGGTTTCGAGGTTTCAAATTTCGAACAACAACGCAAGACATTTCCCGAATTCCAAAAGCACAAGGACTTAAGAAAAAATTACATACTCCGAAGGATACAAAAGGATAAAGGTTTTCTTCTAACCTATAGAGTGTCCTAACATTTCTACTACAGATTAAACCTATCCTGTACCTGGATCGTCTCTCATAACTCAATTTGTATAAAATAAAGTTGCCTGGTACTTCCAGTTTGGATTTAACAGATACCTAACATCGGGTAAAAACATTCGAACAGAGGAAGGGAATCATTACACTTCCTATTTAAGCGAATATAATGCATCAGATATTAATTCATTCAAACAGAGAATGGAAAATATTTTAGTTCTGATTAAACACAGACATTACATTGGATATAAAATCATTCAAAACAGAAAATGGAAATCATTCCAGTCCCGATTTAACAAATATATTGCATCAGATATAAAATCATTCAAAACAGAGAAGGAGAAGATTTAACATATTTGAATTCCAATACATACGAAGACAAAGGGAACAACCACGTTCCTCCCAATCATAGAACAGGGCAGCCAAAATCCCTTTCCCGATTCACCCCCTAGCCTGACCATGAATCCATGAGGGTGAACTTGGAAACTCCACCTCAGCTATGTCCTTCAATTCCAACAGTTATCTTCTTTCCTCACACTTACTCAACAGTGCTCATAACAGCAAGGCGATTCTATTTCAACAGGATCCTCTTGCCTCACACTCAATCCATAGTGTTCATAACTGCAAGAGAGCTCAGGAATCCTTTCCCAGCATACTTGGCAGCGTCTCACCTCCTCGCATATGCTATTTATCCATTTTTGCCTAGGTCTTTTCCCTCCTTTGGGGATTTTCACATCTTTTCTTAATCCCTGATTTTCAGGGACTTCCAGTGGCCAAATCTCTGATTTGCCACTTGTAATCATCATCCCAGAGGCAGTTCCAAACTTGTTCCCCACTCATGGAGTCATGGTCAGCTGATTTAACATGGTTGTTCCATTTGTCCTCCTGCAGTTAATATAATTATTATGTTGTGATACAAGTGTCATAGTCAAATAGTTAGTTGGGTCCAAACATAGCTCTGCCCAACAGTCACAATAATTAAATACAATTATTAAATTCAAAATTCAGAATTTCCATAAATGACAAAAATTTTCTAAATTCGAATTTACCAAAAATAGAAATAAATTTCCAGCACATAAAAATACAAATATTTATTTTTGGGGGATGTCACATGTGGGTAGGTAGATTTTGTCCACGTGGGAGAACAAAGAAAATAAATGCTCATGTCCTAATAGATGTAACGTCCTTCCTCTCGAATAGCACTGGACCTTCCAATAGCACTCGTAGTGGGGTCTGAAGCCACGGGAAGAGGAACTAGTGAAGGATGAAGTAATCGGTTATAATGAGGGTTAGAGGGTGCATATCCCAAAAGAGTTGGTGATATTTCCCAATAGCCACACAAAATCCGATCAAGGTGAAATTGCAGCCCACGATTTCCACCTGGGTAGATGTCCTAAAAATTGGTCACTAGGTACCTCGATCAAAGTGTGGCATTTAGATTTTCAGCCTCAGAAATGGGTCATGGGATGGATCCCTTCCAAGAGGTGGGTGCCTCAAGGGGGGATGCACAGAAAAAATGGACCTCAGCCTTCAACCCTTCACGGGTATCTCCCTGCCTTATGGTGTAGGAACACTTGACTTGGAGGATTTAAAAGTTCCTTATTTGACAACTTCTAATGTTTGAAGATGTGAGAACCAGATAACGGGGAGTTATTTGGATGCCTATCCCCAAGATCCTACCTAGACTAAAAAATTATTTTGGCACCTCTTGTGGAGGAAAGCTTAGTGAGTTTTTTAGAAAATTTTAGATGTGGTTGTTTGAGAGATTGGGGGTGTGAACCAACCTTGCTGAAATTAAGTGGGAGTGGATAGTTTGTCAAAAAAGGGTGGGGTGTTTTGGAATCCTATTGGAGGAAACTTACTTCAACCTCCATGATTTCTAGATAAAACTATGTGAATGATTGATGACTTTGTGTGTGAACAAGTGAAAGTGTGCCAAGTTTTTAATAATTTAGGTGTCACCTTGTTGCATGTGGACTTTGCTTGGTCCTTTACAAGTATTGATTCTCTAAGTTACTATGTGTCATTGGTACAACCTTGCGGAATTTTAAAGTCCCTAGGAAACTAGCATGTGGACATGTGGGTCCTTACTATTCCTTTAACTCCCTATTGTGATTTAATCTAAGAAATCTTTGAAACTATCCTAGATTGTGGACATGTGGGCATGTATGGGCCCGTTACAAAACCTTTAAACTTCCCTAGTGATTTAATCTAAGAAAGTAAATTTCAACACTATCTTATCTTTGTAGCATGTGGGCATGTATGGGCCCTTACATTATTAGGATGTGATTTTAAAATAAACTAAGAGGAGTCCTGAGGGGGCGGTTGTCCTCTCCTAAAGACTTTTTCTTTTTTAAGGGAGATGAAATTTTCCTTCAACCATTTTTCTGATTCTCAAGATCGCTCTATGGTGCAAGAGAAGAGCATACTCAACAATTGATATCCAATTTTTGGTCCCAATGAAAGTTTGTTATGTGATATATAATGATTCCCACTTAACTTTAATCAAAGCAAGCCATCCATGTGGCAAAATGAAAGCAAAAGAGGAAAAAATGATTTTAACCCCCTATGTGCTTATGTTTTGACGAATCCCTTTATATGGATAGGGGATCTAAGTGTGGTGCAAATACAATGTGCATGGAATAAAGTGTAAGAAGGCTATGGGCCCTCCACATATCATAAAAAATCTTACAATGTGTGTATTTCTGGACAGATGCACGAGTTTCAGAATGGACAAAGGCGAATGTGGCACCAATGCATAGAATAAAAACAAGTTTTTCGTGCAGGTGCATAGAATGCACTGAGAAACACAGAGGTTTGGGTGCACGTGCGCTAAAGATGCGCCTGTGGGTCAAAAAACCCACTCACATCTAGTAGACAGTCGTGAAGAAAATTTCAAATGAAATTCTCTCAACTCAACTTTGAATTTGGCTTTCTGCAGATCGTCTTGGGCTGGTTATGGTTCCTGTAGGTTAAATAAACAAAAGGAAGAGCTAAAATAACCCAAATGGGGTAGGAAATTGATACCTTTCCCCAGTGGAGTTTCCAATCTGTTGCATCTCTTTCATCACCTAGATGAGAAAAACGAAGACACTTACAAGCCCAGTTGGGTAGCTAGGCAAGATAATAGTGAATGCAGGAGTTAGAGAATATCAAGCATAGAAAATAAACAACAAGACTAATCTAATAACAATAAGGGAAACTAAGTTAGAGTGCATAAGAAAAATAGAATCAAAACAAACAATAAAGAACACTCATGCCACCAATGGAAAGGATTATATTAGTGGAAAGAAAGCACCAAAGAGAAAATGGGACATATGGGTCCCCTCTTCCTCCAAGGGAGGGCTCTTGGACCACCAATATTTCATCTCTTCTTACAACTAGGAAACTTGAATGAAAATGGTGAAAGAATTCCAAGCCTATTCACTGAAGAGGTTGTGTGAATAATTAAAATGAAATGGTGCTTATATTCTCTTGATGAAGAAAGAGGATCCTCGAAGAGAATAGAAGCAGCATAATAGTGCAAATGAATTCCTTCAAAAAATAGTGAACCCATGGCCTCCTTTTATAGAATAGCTTTGAGGTATTATTCAACCAGCCTTTAGTGTGAAAAAGGGGCCCTTTAGGGCATCCTTAGGTCTTTGACCAGCCACCCAGTCAGATTCAACCAAGATTTGGGTCTTAAATCGACTTGCAAGTTGAACCAGAAGTGGGTGGAAGGCTGACCAATATCATAAATGCGTCGTTTTGAGCGGTGCACGGTTTTTTGCGTCCACAGTCATGTATCGTGTGCATGTGCTCTTTTCTAGCATTTTTGGATGGTGTATGTGCATGCGCTCCCTATGTAGTCATAGTTCATGCTGATTTTATAACGGGTTGTATAGTTTTGGACCTTTTGGAAATGCATTTTTTGGGTCCATGGATGGACTAATGGGTGTTTGAAGATGTTGGATTCCTATAAACATTTGCAGATGAAATTTCAGTGATAAAAATGGTGCTTTCCATCCCTGTATGGTATCTACATCCACCTGTGATGGTTCCTCAACCATCTCTCCCTCCTTAGATAGAGGGAATACTGATGCAGATTCCAGTACAGTCTCCTGCTACACCACCATTCCCCCCTATTGTTGGCACCACTACCACTAATGGGGGCAGACGAAAGAATAAAGAGCCCATAGCTCCACTTCCTCCCCAAGTTCAAGCTCCTTTTGCACTATGTGAAAGAGATGGGCACCCCACTAATAGATGTGCTACTCTTCTTGAGTTATGCAATCTGATCCAACTCCCTAGAGAAACCACATTTCTCACCACTCCACCAAGTGCGTCCACTGCTACTCCAGATTCCTCCATTGCAGGAAATAAAGGATTGCGAACCAAATTCACTTGTGCGATATGCTCAGAATATGGACATTACACTCATCATTGCCCAACTCTACCTAAATTTAGTCAAACCTTAGCCGCAGTAAACCAAACGTCTCGACCAGAGCCCGATCACCCACCTTCTACTGAGGCTCACATTACTGATATTCGATATATTTCTTCATCAGTACCTATGTGAAAGAGGAAATCTCCATGGTATCAGGACATTCACATTATGTTCAACGGTCCCTCGCACCCTGTACACGATCTCCCGTCTATGTCCTCAACACTAGAGGACAACCACACATTGACAGTTCCCCCTGTCACCTTCCAGGATCCCCTGTATTCTTGCATTTTTCACTCTGATGAAGATATCTTGGAAGAACTCACTACCCCCAATTTCCCATGGAATGCACTCCATCATCGAGCACTCTCTCTTTCACAAGGGGCCTTTCATCCTCCTACCCAGGCCTCCATATGTGCAATCAAAACTAAGGATTTTATTCCTTTGGGGCATATAGACTGGTTCAACAACCCTATCCCTACCCCAGATGCTTTTGAAGAAGGTAACATGGCCAACATCTCCCCCACTGTCAAAATTGACATTTCCATCAAACCAAGAATCATAGAAGAAATCACCATTGGCGCTGCATGCTCCCCTAAAGAACTCACAGCTTACAAAGCTCTCTTTCAGGAATACTGGGATATTTTTTCCTGGTCATATACAGAGATTCCCCGCCTTGATCCATCTATAGTCAAACATCGAATTGACACTTGGCTAGATGTTTCCCCAGTACGTCAAAATAAACGCCCCATTCACCCATCCAAAGTTGCAACTGTCAAAGCTAAAATTGAAAAGTTATGTTCTGTCAGGTTCATTTACCCCATTTTGTATACCTCATGGGTCTCCAATCCCATCCCCATTAACAAGAAATAAGGCACTATTCATGTCTGCACCGACTTTCACAATCTCAACCATGCTTGTCCAACCCCTTTCATTGACCAATTAATCATTGACTGTGCCTGCCATGAGGCACTGTCCTTTATGGATGGGTTCTTCGACTACAATCAAATCCAAATACATCCCGCAGATCAGTATAAAACCACTTTTACTACCCTTTGGGGTACCTTTGCTTATCGTGTCATGCATTTTGGACTCAAAAATGTAGGTGTTATGTTTCAACGGGCCATGACCTATGCTTTCCATGATCTTGATCGCATCATCCTTTCTTATTTGGATGACCTCACTGCTCAATCCAAAAAGTGAACTCAACATTTAGATGACTTAGGCATTGTTTTCCAATGATGTTGCCAATACAATATCCGCTTGAACCCCCTCAAGTGCATATTTTGCGTAATTTTAGGATTCCTCCTTGGGTTCATATTTTCCCAACACGACATCATGGTGGACCCCCTCAAAGTCCAAGCTATCACAGAAATTCCACCACTTAGGAATTTATGCCAATTGCAGAGCTTGCAAGGCAAAGCCAACTTTTTACGTCATTTTGTCCCAGACTACATCACTTGCGCGCATGGTCTCCTTCACCTCCTGGGTCACAATATCCCATTTCTATGGGACGAACATGCTCAAACAACTTTTGATGATTTAAAAGCCTCCTTATCCAATGCCCCTTTGATTAGAACCCCAGACTATGATCGCGATTACATCCTCTACTTGTCAACCTCAGTTGTCTCAGTAGTAAGAGTCGTCATCCAATTAGGGGATGATGGGCGTGAACATGTCATTTACTACATCAGTAAAAACATTTCATGGCCACCCCTGAAGTACAATCATGATGAGAAAATCGCCCTAGCAGTTTTCCTCACATGAAAATTCCAACACCATGCAGTACTTTCTTAGTCAATGGAAAATTTTCCTGATGGATCATTATCCTCTAGAAATAAGACCTAGATTTTTCAACTCCCAAAATAAATAAATCTCTTGTCCTCATCGAGCTCATTACGCATTTTACCTCAAATGCCACAACATCCCCAGTCAATAGGGATTTTCCCGATGAGCACCTCTTCTTTATCCCCTTCGATGACCCCTGGTACGACAATCTCCTCGTCTACCTATGGACACATAAGTTTGGGTCTCATCTCTCTCGAGACGACCGTCGACGCATTCACCATAAATCCCCTCGATATCAACTCATGAAGACATTGTTTATCAATGCAGGGTCGACACCATCCTTTGTCGATGTTTGACCATTTATGAAGCTAAGGTTCAGAGTTTTATCAAGGGGCTGTGTTGCTGAGGATACGTGATAGTTTGGAGGACCAAGCTATATCTGGTGGAAGATAGGAAAATATAGAGGAAGCGCAAGAAGTGGGCCCCGATGGACCGTAGATAATGAAGCGGCCCAAATCAACGAATAGGACACGTATCGGGCGATGAATTAGCGTAGAGTTTTAATGTATGAGGACGGGATGGGAAAAACAACTATGGTTTCTTTCGGGGACGCGTGGCAACAACAGAGGTACATCAGGGGGAAAAACAGTCTACTCAAAACCGTCTTTTCCTACTCCTGATATCAGGATTCAATGGGGCCCTGTGGACCATAGATTTTGGAGTGGCCCATATCAACATCCTGGACACACATTAGGGTATGAAGTAGCGTGAAAATGGATGGGGCTCAGTGGACTGTCGATCCTAAAATAGCCTAGATCAACAACTGAAAATCGTATCAGTGATTGAAGTAGCGCAAGGTTTAATCATTCAAAGGTAGGCCAGGGAAAACTACCATGGTTTTGTTCGAAGACGCGTGGTGCCTCTAGAAGTGCACTGGGGTGAAAATCAGTCTACCTAAAACCATTTTCCCCAATCCCTGATGTCGATACGCACATATAAAATGAGGGTCCCCAACATTATTTTATGATACTTTGGAACATTCAAACATTTGAAATTTGGCGCAGACTGTCTATTTGAAATTCAAGATCAAGGTGGATCAGATTCATGTTTTCTTTTCCTCTTAACAAATTCGATAGAAGATCAGGGTGAGACAGATGGTGTCGAAAAAGCCGAGTAGTCAGAGAAACTTGTCCTCAATTTTTTAATGTCTTTTGTGAAATCATTGTAAATGGTTCATCTGTCGAAATCGTTGGCGTGTAATCATTATAGTCAGTTTTAGGCACTTAAATGTTTCAGTTTCAACCATTCTAATCGAATTGTATAAGTACTAGAAATTTTGAATGAATTGATGTTGGCAGAAGTTCAAGAGCACCTTTTTGGTTGTTTGAACTACATTGTAATTTTCTGAAGTTGAATTGAATATATATGCAAAAGATTTGAAGTCTCTATGAAAAGATTCTAAAGGTGGTGATATGAGCCTTGTCTTCCTTCATTGTATGTATTTTCTATGTTCTTTATATTCCATTTCCATTTCTTCTATTTAAATTGGAGAGTTAAAAGCTCATAATTCATCTTGTGATGCTCTTGGCTTAAGCAATTTAAACTATGTAATTTTCTTCTTAATGAATTCAAAATTCATTTCAGTAATGCTCTGATGCAGTTATTTGTTTTCCCCATCTTCCTACACTCTACTTTAATTCAAATATAACTTAGATTCATCACCTCATTTATCCTTTATCCTCTGGAGACTTATGTTGACTGACCATTATTTTCATTCACTTTCAGAATTTTGACTCCATAGCCCTGAGTGTTCCTCCCCTTCGTTGCCAGCAACTTTATAAAAAACTCTCCAAAACAAACCAAACCTAGCCATTGATTCCCAAAGAAATATCAAGTGACAAGAGAGATCCCTCTCCGAGTTGAGTAGGCTAGTGCCTTACCTCTAAAGTAGGTTGAAACAATTACCTCTGGTGTTTTTCTATTCAGCCATACATATTTACAGAGTGCTAACATTCTGGCGCCGCTGTCGGGGACGAAATTGAAAAATCTTCCCTGGGAAAAATGACTTAAAGCTTAGTTTTGATCCTTGAGGGTGATAGTGGATCGAATACCTTATTGGATGAGATTTTTATTATTTCCCTATAGAGTCCATTACCAAGTGACCAGTTTCACCAAGCAGTGTAAACTCGAAGCCCTGGATCCTAAGAGAAGCCACACCAGAAACAACCTAGACCCAGATGCTGTAATATCTGTGTCTGACCTTGAAAAGATTCTACACAAAATAAAAGTAATTCCAATAACCCCTGTGTTGCATCTAGATCATTTTCCTTTCTTACCCAAGGACATAGTGACAGGCTTCGAAGATCTTGAGTTTGATATAAAGTTTGAACAGAATCTGTTTATAACTAAATCTGAATCCTGTTTGAGTGAGATCATCTTCGACAAAACGAGATTCCAAGACTTGATTTTAGCCACATCTTCCAGACCTATAGTGATCCCCACTCAAAATAAATTGCCTCTCCGACCCCTCACAACAACCATGGAAGCTAGATTTGCTCCCCTCATAGTGCCTACTCAATTGCACGATTTACCTTAAGATTACAATCTAAGGATCAAACTATATGATGTGGAAGGTAATATATCATCCCATAAGCACCTGGATTGGTTTAATGATTTCATAGACCTAGAGGAGGTGGACTTCGAATATGTAGAAATGATATTGTTCACACAAATTCTTGCAAGGGAAGTGAGGAAGTGGTTCCAAGCCCTTCCAGTAGCTAGCATCGTAGATTTCAAAGCCTTCGAAACCAACTTTCTTGCGAAATGGGGAGACAAGAAAAATCCCCTTCAATTGTTGACCCAGTATAACAACATGAAGAGATCACCTGACGAAACTATGCAAGAGTTTTCAACCAGATTCATGAAGGTATATAATTTCATTCCTGTTGAGGTAAAACCTCCCCCTAAAGCTGCTCAGCTCAAGTATGTTGATTCTTTTGAAAGTGATGTTGATTTATTATTAAGAGAAAGAGGATCTGCTACATTAGATGATATGATGACCAATGCAATAAAAGTTGAAGTGAATATAATGGCTTCAAGGAAGATGATGGCTAACTCTGGCAGAGACGTGAACGAGACTCAAGAAAAAGCACAGCCTTCGACATCAAAAACATCAGAAGATATATTTGAAACAATGATGAGAAACATGGAAAGAATGATGGAGAGAATGGCTCTAGAAAATAGGTCTAACCCTAGAGAATAGACTGAGGTCCACCTATAAATCCAAGAATACCAGCTATCCCACAGGTTAGACAAAGAGAACAAAGAAATCAGGGAAATCGGGCAAATCAAGCAGATCAGGCGAGTCAGGGAAACCAAGGAAATCAAGGGGAACAAAAAATAAGACCCCCCTTTCAAAAAAATTATGTGAATGAAGATTATGATGGATATTTTGAAGATAACATAAACTTCTGTGATGATAAAGAAATGGAAGTATTTTTTACCAAAGAAGAACATGACCAGTTCATGGATGCAAGTGAAATCTTTTTGCAAGATGAAGAGGAAAGGGTATCAATGGAAAGGGAATATTATGAGATTGGATTGCAAAATGACATAATGCAGTTCCAAAGGAAATTGTTAGTGATATTTCTGGTTATGGGGGGAAAATGCAGAGAAACAGGCAAAAAACCCACTTTTCCTAAGTCTGGGGTGCGAAATGTGCCTGTGCTAAGAGACGGCCAGTTCTGGACGGAAAGATCTCGTGCGCCCGGATCAATGGCGCACACGCGATTCTAGAGCCCCCCCCGCCTTTCTACCTTTAAGCGG
>JZKD02S0389495.1:486173-508014 GCA_000966675.3 Picea glauca | reverse complement strand
AATTTATTCCTCCTTAGCCACTCTATGATTAACCCGCATGGGCCCCCTTCCCTGCCAAGTCATCTTTGCATCATCGTTCCCTTCGCCACCTGTCCTCCTACTGGCCTTGCGATGGGGTCCATTCCCTTTAGCCTCCCATCATTCCCTCCAGGTGGTCCCTTTCCCCATCTCATCCTCCACTCATCTTTCCGAGCCCCCCTCGTCCCCCCTCATTTCAATCCTCACAATCTCAGCACCACCACCCCTCATTACGCGCTGATCCTTCGCACCTGCCTCCACGCATACTCCTCAAGCCAGTCAGCCAACCTAGGTGTCGGTGCAAGGGACATTCCACATCACTAAGGTGTTGAGTTGGCTGAGCTATCCACAATCTCGATAAAGCAGTTATTAAGGTAGTTGGTGGTGGTTAGATATCTTCTCCGCCTTAATGGGAAAGTCCTGCGATGAGTTAAGAAGCACGTCGATTCACCTACGGAGCTATTAGAAGTCTGATTGCGTCTACCATAGACGCACGATCCCTCAGAGACTGCAAGAGCAGGTTGTCAGAAGCCATGCAGACGCAAAGCTCTTAATGCAACATCTTGATTTTGTTGTTGCTGTTGTTTTGAGTATATGCAGGCATTTTTTCCATTTTCGTAATCATCGATGGTTGAGCAGAGCTCCCTACTGTAATGTTTTAACAACTATTCTAGTCTTCATATTATGCATCTGTACATGAGATTTCTTATTTTATAACAGACAATTTTCTTATTCCTTCTATGTTTTCCTCTCATACCAAAGGGTTCGTGATTGAATGATTCTCGCGAAGTATTGCAGTTATGTCATGATAAAGGATTATTGTTGCATGATTGTATTCTTTGTTCTTTGTTTGAATGTAATATGATATTGCATTTGGACTTCTTCTTCCTCAGTCTATTAGGAACTTGTCGTTTATAACAGACCTCCACTTTCCCTTGTACAAGTCTTCAGTTGTTCACCCTTTATTACAACTTACTGTCTGGAGTTATATAATACCTCACTTGCTCGTGTATACCTGGCCTAGTTTCAGAGTTGGAACGTTATTGTTATGATTTTCCCACCATTCGGTCACCCCATATATAAACCACCGTGACATAAAACTGATGGGCGTCAGGCTCTGCTCCTGCTAGCAATCGAGGAGTGACTTTCGTCGCTAACATTTCTGGCGCCGTTGTCGGGGACGAAGTTGAAGATTTTCCCTGGGCAGAACGACAATGATCAACTGATTCTGAAGGTGCATCATAAATCAAAATTATTCATATTGCTACTATGCACTTGGCGACTCCACTGTGGAAACTCTATTGTTTCCACATCACTGTTTTAGCTGTGACTATTTTTAGCACACCTGAAAGCTGACCCTAAGGAGATTTCTCGAGAAAGTTTCAGTAGCCGCTTTCTCAGCCTGAGGAGCTTCCTAGGGTGACGACACATTAAGATCTGGCCTTTGATGGTGAACAAGGACCAGACATATTTGAAGATGTGCATCTTTCACCTGGCGACTTCATGATTCGAGGATCAATTGGTGACTCCACTGGTTCGATATGGAGGAAATCCTGGCTCGAAGGTTTGCTCCATTTAATTTTTCTACTATTCCTGGTTTTCCTAATGTTGTCCCCTCTATGGATGAATGGGGCGATTATTTGCCCAGATTTAGAGAGTGTGAAGAGGATAACCCTGCTCAGCACCTCAGTGAGTTTCATGAACTCATGCGTCAGTGGGAGATACATCATGAGGATGTGTTACTGAAGATGTTCATGTTCTTATTAGCATGAGATGCGCGTAAATGGTACCATTCTTTACCCCCTGCTAGCATTTCTTCACTCCATGGATTCCATGCATCTTTCACCGCCTATTGTCAGAGGTTGTACCCCCCTGAGTTAATTTGTCATAATTGTTGTAAGGGATACCACAATTCTATACAAGAGAAAGTTGTTTCTGACGTAATCTATGGGGAGGATCCTGATGACCTGGATCAGGAATTAGTCATTTCTCCTTCACATTCATCTGCTTTGGGCGAAGTTATGGAATTGATAAAATCTCTCTACGCCCAACTGGATAGGTGGGAAGCTGAGCGATGTGCAGAGGGTTTTCCACCCTTTGAAGAAAATGATTGTGGTATCTCTACAATGGATTATTATAAAGATCCCAGGGAAGGAGAAGACGCTTCGGGCGGAGTTATGGAACTGATAAAATCTATCACTGCCAGATTTGACAGGTGGGAAGCTGAACAATGCGTTGAATATTTCCCACCTTTTGAAGCAGAGGCCCTTAGCAGCTCTACTGAGGGTGATAATGGACAAAGTTCTCCCACGGGTCCTGTTTATGGTCATTATGAATCTGACCCATGGGAGAGCCAAGAAGAAGAAATCCTCCTAGATATGATAATGTCTGATGAGGGCTATAAGGATAGAAGACTAGGGGAGGAAGTTGCTTTGACTGAACTAATGATATCTCTCATTGCCCAACATGCAAGGTTAAAATCTGAGGACAATGGGGAGGATTTTCCGGTCTCTGAGGCAGATGTTCTAGATGGATCTCTCGAGGAGAATATTGAAGATCCTGTAAGCACATTAACATCTATCCCCGATGAGCTCACTGTCTCAGAATAAAATGACGAAGTGGTAGTTGGGGAAGAGGACTATTCTCTTTTTCTTCACGAGATTTCCCATGATGTATTTACATTTGGGATTGGAAGGGAGGATCTGGAGATCGTTCCTTTTTTGCAAGATGAGGACATATGGTGCTCACCCATCTTTAACGAATATTCAGTTGAAGAGCAGCAGAGCCTCACATCACAGATTGATGACCTGGGTAGCAGCCAGCCCGTGTATGACAACTATGAATCAGGTTCTGAGCTGGACACCCAGAACTTCCATGAGAAGACTGCAGAGCCTTCTCCTCTGTTCACAAATGAAAGACAATGCAAGGAAATCAGCCCCCTTGAGAAGCAAATTGAAAATCAGATCTTTCCCACAGGTCCCTATCTATAATGATTACGACTCTGACCCTTGGGAAAGCCAAGAAGAGGCATCAGAAGAACTAAAGGAGTAGTCAAAGATGCAGTTTACAGACTGCGCAAAGCCAGTTAGTGAGAAGTCACCACCTGAGATCAACAAGCCTACTTCAGTTATTCACCCGCCTGTGGTTATCAGAGACATTCGACCGCGTGTGAACAACTGTGTAGCAGAAGTGGCTATATTTTGCCAATTCCTTGGAAATGGCCACTCATCCGGTGACCCTGTCAGCAAATACATGGAGTGGCATTTCCCCTATGCCTTGGAGCTGCCCTATTTCATCTCAACTCCACCCTGTAAGGAGGAGTTGAAGAGTGTAGTCGTTTTGATGTCACGGTTACACCATCTGTTGGTGATCATTGATAGAAGGAAGGAGCTTCTATCTAGGAAGCTGCTTGAATGGCTATGGTGGAAGTTCTCTTTCACCTAGCCCATGTAAAATATTTTATTAATTTATGATTGTGTATAAATAAGCTCCTTGAGCATGTAGCTTTATTTTGTTAATTTTATTTTTCGGCCTGTATTTTCAGCAGCGGGATGTTTTCCACATGACTCCATAGCCCAACAGCAAGGCACTGAATCTGCAAAAGTGTTCTTAGAGCATCATAGGGATGAATCTATCCCCTATGGAGCCAAATTTTAGCGATATTTCTGGTCTTGGGGGAAAAATGCGGAGAAACAGGCAAAAAACCCACTTTTCCTAAGTCCGAGGTGCGAAATGTGCCTGTGCTAAGAGATGGTCAGTTCTGGACGGCAGGATCTCGTGCACCCAAATCAACGACACACACGCGATTTCGGACCCCCCCCACTTTTATACCTTTAAGCGAAAGGGGGGGTCTAGAATCCGTGGTAAGAAGCAAGTGGATCTGGACGGCAGGCATCCGTGCGCCCAAATCAACAATGCGAGAGATGATTTCAGACCCCCGCCGCCTTTCTACCTTTAAGCGGAGGGGGGGGGTCTGGAATCGGGGGCTCAAATATTCAATGACCACGATCGAGGAGCCTGGATCAACGACTCACAAGCGATTTCTTCCTCCTCATCCACTCTATGATTAACCCGCATGGGCCCCCTTCCCTGCCAAGTCATCTTTGCACCATCCTTCCCTTCACCACATGTCCTCCTCCTGGCCTTGCGATGGGGTCCATTCCCTTTAGCCTCCCATCATTCCCTCTAGGTGGTCCCTTCCCCCATCTCATCATCCAATCATCTTTCCGATCCCCCCTCATCCCCCCTCATTTCCATCCTCACAGTCTTAGCACCACCACCCCTCATTACGTGATGATCCTTCGCACCTGCCTCCACGCATACTCCTCAATCCAGTTATCCAACCTAGGTGTCGGTGCAAGGGGCCTTCCACGTCACTAAGGTGTTGATTTGGCTGAGCTATCCGCAATCCTGATAAAGTAGTTATTAAGGTAGTTGGTGGTGGTTAGATATCTTCTCCGCCATAATGGGAAAGTCCTGCGATGAGTTAAGAAGCACGTCGATTCGCCTACGGAGCTGTCAGAAGTCCGATTGCGTCTGCCATAGATGCATGATCCCTTAGAGACTGGAAGAGTAGGTTGTCAGAAGCCATGTAGACGCAAAGCTCTTAATGCAGCGTCTCGATTTTGTTGTTGTTGTTGTTTTGAGTATATGTAGGCATTTTCTCCATTTTCGTAATCATCGATGGTTGAGCAGAGCTCCCTACTGTAATGTTTTAACAACTATTCTAGTCTTCAGCTTATGCATCTGTACATGAGATTTCTTATTTTATAACAGACAGTTTTCTTATTCCGTCTATGTTTTCCTCTCATACCAGAGAGTTCGTGATTGAATGATTCTCGCGAAGTATTGTAGTTATGTCATGATAAAGGCTTATTGTTGCATGATTGTATTCTATGGTCTTTGTTTGAATGTAAGATGATATCGCATTTGGACGTCTTCTTCCTCAGTCTGTTAGGAACCTGTCATTTATAACAGACCTCCACTTTCCCTTGTACAAGTCTTCAGCCTGTTCACCCTTTATTACAACTTACTATCTGGAGTTATATAAGACCTCCCTTGCCCGTGTATACCTGGCCTAGTTTCAAAGTTGGAACGTTATTGTTCTGAGTTTCCCGACATTCGGTCACCCCATCTATAAACCACCGTGACATAAAACTGATGGGCGTCGGTCTCTGCTCCTTCTAGCAATCCAGGAGTGACTTCCGTCACCAACATAAATATAACCTTCAAAATCAAAAAGTGCCTCCAAACCCTCCAAAGGGTAATCCTCCAAAGGGTAACCCTCCAAAGGGGAATCTCAGCAAAGAAGCTCAGAATAATATACCTTCTTCTAGCCAACCCAAAAAATATTCTGCTACAAAAGACTCCACTATAAAAGATTCTGCTACAAAGGAATATTCTGTGAAATATTCTACTTTAAAGGATACTATGGAAAAAGGGAAGCAGAAAGAAGAACCTCAGAAGAAACTATTGACAAGAAAATAAATGGTCACAAAAGAGGTAGAAAGGACTTCATCCTCTTTTGATTTCGAAAGTGAGATGGCTAAGATCAAAATTTCTGTACCATTTAATGAATTGATTAGGAATAGCGAGTACAGAAATCAAATCATCAAGATGCTTAAAATGGGACAAGCCTCTGATAACTTGAACATACAGGATGATCACCCAGCCATCTTATTTGGTCCAAGAGTAGAAGAAAGCAATGAAAATGAAGAAGGCCCTTCTTTTTATGTCATCTTTAAAATACATCACATGACTCTGCACAATGCTATGTTGGATTCTGGAGCGTCTCATAACCTGATGCCCAAAGTGGTCATGGACCAATTGGGTCTCAAAGTCACAAGACTTTATAAAGACCTGTTCTCTTTTGATTCAAGAAAAGTGAAATGCCTTGGCATGATCGAAGATATGGTGGTGTCTTTAGCACAAATCCCAGCAAAGAATATGGTAATGGACGTAGTGGTCACTGATATCCCTCCAAAATTTGGTATGTTGTTGTCCAGATTGTGGGCTGCAAAACTAAAAGGCACCTTCCAGATGGATATGTCATATGCCACTATTCATGTCTTTGGTCAATATAGAAGATTGTATAGAGAGGTTTTGATTAAATATATGGTCAGAAAAAAATCACAACCTACGAATCATCCTATCTACTCAGTGGATACTGAGTTGGGGTCTTCTATTTTCTTCAACGACCTATGCTCCGGAGAAGAAGAAACATAAATCATGCTAGCTGACAAAGGTGAGTTGGACCAACAAATAGAGAAGTTTTCAGAAAAACAAGACGATGCAGAAGACTAAGTATGGAAAAAGAATTTCGACAGGCCTGCATGCAGGGAAGGAGATGGAGCTAGTGTATGGATCAATCATCCTAAAGGAGATGGAAAGTTATGTTCCTACAAACTAGTTTTTGAATGCACAAATAATATGGCTGAATATGAAGAATTGATATTAGGGTTGAAAGTTTTGGAAGAGTTGGGCGCCAAAAGAATCGATGTAGATGGAGACTCTGAGATAATCATAAATCAGATAAAGGGCATATACCAAGAAAAACATCCCAGACTAAGGACTTATAGAAACCTAGTACTACACCTCCTGCAGAATGTAATCATTCAAGAATTCCAAGAGAACAAAATCAGGTTATTGATGCCTTGGCTACTTTAGCAGTAGTTTTTAGAGTTCCAATTTTCCCTGAAAAACGCTACAAGGTCGAGATCAAGTATAGGCCACCAATACTAGACAATATGAAGCACTGGCAATTTTTCAAAGATAACAAACAGATAGAAAGCTTCCTCAAGATGGAGAATGAATTTGAGAATTTGAACATTGATGATGAATACTGCGACGATGAAGCGGATGTAGCTACTTTCACAAAGGAGGGGTATTTTGACAATCAGATTGCAGGCCGAGACATCGTTCAACTCAAGAGAAACATCATTCCCAAGGGTTTGGTTCCACTGGAAAAAATCTTTGATGATAACAATGTGGAAAGAAGTCCAAATATTATAGTGAATAAAATTGATGTGGAAGACTACAATATTGGAACTCAGGAATCTCCAAAGATCATTAAATTGTCCAGAAAGCTCAACCCTGAAGTCAAGGAAAGGTATGTCAAATTAATGAAAGAATTCCCTGATGTTTTTTCTTGGAGATATGATAATTTAAAAGTATATGACACCAATATAATTCAGCATGTTGTCCCAATTAAAGAAGATCGCAATCCTTTCAGACAGAAATTGAGAAGGATAAATCCTTTATTGCTACCTCTAATTGAGAAAGAGGTGAAGAAACTATGCAAAGCCAAAATCATAGTATCTCTGAGATTTTCCAAATGGGTAGCCAATCTGGTGCCATTCAGAAGAAAGAGTGGAGAGATCAGTTTGTGCGTGGATTTCAAAAATTTGAACAAGGTGTCCCTTAAAGACAACTACCCATTGCCTAAGATGGACCACATTTTACAAAAGGTAGTTGGTTCTCAGAGGATGTCGATGGTGGATGGATTCTTATGATACAATCAAGTCATGGTGCATCATGATGATCAAGAAAAGACAACATTCACAATGCCATGGGGAACATTCATGTATGCCAAGATACCTTTCAGGCTCATGAATGCAGGGGCAACATAACAGAGAGCCATGGACATCACTTTTGCTGAGGAAAAAGACATGTTCACTGTCATTTACCTGGACGATATCACTGTGTACTCTGCTTCAGATGAGGAACACCTCAAACATCTGAGGAGGGAATTTGAAAAATGTAGAAGGTTTGGAATATCGTTGAATCCTAAGAAATCAAATTTTTCTATGGAAGAAGGAAAGCTATTGGGTCATATTATTTCAAAAGAAGGGATAAAGATAGATTCCAACAGAGTTGATGGAATCTTAAAAATTGGCATACCCAGAAGTAAAAAGGAGGTCCAATCTTTCCTAGGAAAGGTGAACTTTCTAAGGAGGTTCATCCCTAAACTGGGTGAAATCATGAAACACATCACCAACATGCTCAAGAAGGGAAATGAAATCAAATGGATTCCTGAAGCAAGAAAATCCTTTGAAGACATAAAAGTGGCATTGACCAAAGCTCCTATAATGGCCAGTCCTAACTTTGAAAAAGATTTCATACTATTTTCTTTCGCCTCAGAGAACACAATTGCAGGTGTGCTACTCTAGAAAGATGACTAGAATTTTGAAAATCCAATAGAATATTATAGTAAGACATTGAGCGATGTTCCTTTAAAATACGACATCATGGAGAAGAAAGTGTATGCTTTAGTCAAGGTATTGAAATAATTCAAGGTTTACATTCTACATTCACACACCATTTCTTATGTTCCCAGTAGCTCGGTGAAGGACATCTTGACATAGCCTGATCCTGAAGGAAAGATGACAAAATGGATAGCAATATTGTTATAATATGACTTGGATATTAAACCCACTAAGTTAATCAAAGGATAGGGACTTGGTAAACTGATGGCACAAACAAAATGCGAACTCTTGGGAGTAAACTTCACTGCAGATCTATCAAAAAATACAACAGAGGAAGAAAGGGTGACTCCACAAATATCTCAGAAATTTCTTGACTCTACATGGTATGCAGATATCATCTTTGTGTTGAACAATTTGCAGGCTCCTCCTGAGTACAGTAAAACAAAGGCTAGATTTTTGAAACTGAAGGCAGCAAAATTTTGTATAGTAAATTAATTACTGTACTGGAAAGATCCAGGAGGAATTTTGTTGAGTTGTTTGATAGAAGAAGAAGCAGAGAAAATCATCTAAGAGTTCCATAAAGGTGATTGCGGAGGTCATCATTATTGGAAGACAACGATGCACAAAATTTTGATGGATGGATTTTATTGGCCGATAATTTTTCCTGATGTGTATAAAGAGGTTTTAAAATGCCATGAATGTCAAATCTTCGATGGGAAAGGAAAATTGCAGTCTCTTCCTTTAAAACCAATTTCAGTCGAGGCTCCTTTCAGATAGTGGGGCTTAGATTTCATAGGAGAAATAAATCCACAATCCTCAGCTCAACACAAATGGATCCTGACTACAACAAATTATTTTACTAAGTGGATTGAAGCATTTCCCACCAGACAAGCTACAAATGATGTTATCATTTGATTCCTAGAAGACAATATTGTGTCCATATTTAGATGTCTGATCAAGATTATAACCGACAATGCAACTTCTTTCAAGTCTAAAAAATTGAAGAAATTATGTAGTGATTACAACATTACCCTTGGTCATTCCACGTCATACTACCCACAAGGAAACATATTGGTTGAGTCTTCGAACAAAATTTTAGTCAGAATCATCAAAAAAATTCTACAAGAGAATAAAAAATCATGACACAAAAGGCTATGGGTAGACAGGATATCCCCAAAGAGATCTATTGCTACATCGCCTTTCTAGATCATCAATGGCACTGAGGTGATTTTTCCTACCACATTGGGGTTGTCCATAATGAAATTATTGTAGGAGCAAGATGTAGAGACAGATGTCGCACGAAGAAGGAAGGATGAACTTGTCAACGTACAACAAACCAGAGAAAGAGCCTTCAACAATGCCCATATGCGCCAATACAAGATCAAGGAGGATTTCGACAGATGTACCAAGGTAGATGATTTCAAACTAGGAGACTGGGTGCTGAAATGGTATGCCAGAAATGAAAATAAGGGGAAACATGGAAAATTTGATCACCTATGGTTGGGTCTGTTCAAGATTGCAGCTTACCATGGGAGCAACACCTATTTGTTAGAGGAAAGTAATGGAGAACTCATTGGAGGAGGGCCTGTGAATGGTAGGTTCCTCAAGCATTACATTGTTTGAAAATCATCACCACACCATTCATTGTACATAATCATTTTTCTTTTTGCATAAAAAGATCGAAATAAAGGTAGCATAGTTGAAGCCTGAGGTGAAGGCCCTAAGCTATGCTGGGTCGATTTTGAACTTTTGAATAAAGACCAGCAAATTCAGATCACACAAATAGACCACAACCCAATGGGTAGGCACTTAGTCTACAGTTCTTTGGTACTTCATAGGGAGGATAGCATCCCCAGTTGGAGCCAATGTTATCACCATAACAATTTTCAAATGGAATCTGAGCTTCAGATTTTTAGCAAGGAGCTATGTCACTGAGGAGATGTGATAGTTTGGAGGACTAGGCTATATCTAGCGGCAAATAGGCAAATATAGTGGAAGTGCAAGAAGTGGGGCCTGACGGACCGTAGATCGTGAAGCGGCCCAGATCAATGACCAGGACACGTATCGGGTGATGAAGCAACATAGAATTTAAATGTCCAAGGACAGGCTGGGGAAAACAACTATGGTTTCTTTCGAGGATGCGTGGCGATGACAGAGGTACATCAGGGGGAAAAGTGATCTACTTAAAATAGTATTTTCCAACCCCCGATACCGAGAGTCAATGGGGCCCTATGGACCGTATATTTTGGAGTGGCCCAGATCAATGGCTTGGACACACATTGGGGGATGAAGTAGCATGAGAATGGATGGGGCTTGGCGGACTGTTGATCCTGAAACAACCCGGATCAATGGTTGAAAATTGTATCGGCGATTGAAGTAGCTCAAGGTTTAATCATTTGAAGCTAGGTCGGGGAAAACTACCATGGTTTCATTCGAAGATGTGTGACGCCTCTAGAAGCGCACTAAGGTGAAAAGTGGTCTACCTAAGACTATTTTCCCCAATCCTTGATGTCAATACGCACATATAAAAGGAGGGTCCCTGACATTATTTTATGATACTTTGGAATATTCAAATGTTCAAAATTTGGTGCAAACTGTCTATTTGAAACTCAATCTCAAGGTGGATCAGATTCATTTTTTCTTCGCCGCTTAATAGATTCGACAGAAGATCAGAACAAGATAGATGGCGCCGAAGAAGTGGAGAAGTCAGAGAAACTTATCCTCAATTTTGTAATGTCTTTTGTCCAATCATTGTAAACGATTCATTTGCCGAAACCGTTAGTGTGTAATCATTACAGTTAGTTTTAGGCACTAAAACGTTTCAGTTTTAGCCATTGTAATCAAATTGTATAAGTACTAGAAATTATGAATGAATTAATGTTGGCGGAAGTGCAAGAGCACCTTTTTGGTTGTTTGAACTACATTGTAATTTTATGAAGTTGAATTGAATATATATGCAGAAGCTTTGAAGTCTCTATGAAAATATTCTAATGGTGGTGATATGAGCTTTGTCTTCCTTCATTGTATGTATTTTCTGTGTTCTTAATATTCCATTTTCATTTCTTCTATTTAAATTGGAGAGTTAAAAGCCCATAATTCATCTTGTGATGTTCTTGGCTTAAGCAATTTAAATTGTGTAATTTTCTTCTTAACGAATTCATAATTCATTTCAGTAATGCTCTGATGTAGTTATCTATTTTCCCTATCTTCCTACACTCTACTTTAATTCAAATATAACTCTGATTCATCACCTCATTTAGCCTTTATCCTCTAGAGAGTTCTAACGACTGACCATTATTTTCATTCACTTTCAGAATTTTGACTCCATAGCCCTGAGTGTTCCTCCCCTTCGTTGCCAACAACTTTATAAAAAAAACCCCAAAACAAACCAAACCTAGCCACTGATTTTCAAATAAATATCAAGTGACATGAGAGAGCCCTCTCCGAGTTGAGCAGGCTAGTGCCTCATCTCTAAAGTAGGTTGAAATAGTTACCTCTGTTGTTTTTCTATTCAGTCAGACATATTTACAGAGTGCTAACAGCCACCTCTCAGGCATGTCCACCGCCCAAAAAATCATTCAAGCAGGGTACTTCTGGCCCATGTTGTTTCATGAGTGCATTGACACTGTCAAGAGATGCGACAAATGCCATCTTTATGCAAACAAAGCATGAGCGCCACCAACTCTTCTACACTCAACCATCACCATCAGCCCCTTCAGAAAGTGGAGCATAGACTTCATGAATTTCCACCCTTCGTCTAGTAGTGGACACAAGTACATTTTCATGGAAGTATATTACTTTACCAAATGGTTCAAATCCATGCCCACTTTCAACAATACCGCTAACACAACAGTGCATTTTTTCTTCAACCATGTCATCACCTGATTCAATGTCCCACTACAGTTAATGTTTGATCACAGTAAACACTTTGAGAAACAGATCTTCATGGAACTCTCCTCAAATATAGGATTCTCCCATGAGTTTTCCTCCCCACACTACCCTCATTCCAGTGGACAGGTCGAGGATGTCAACAAAGTCCTCAAAACGATGCTACGATGTACCTTCAACAAACATAAGACCAACTCGCATCATATATTGTTTTCCACGTTATGGGATTATCATACGGCAGTCAAAACTGCCACCTATTTTACACCATTCCACCTTCTCCATGGGATCAAAGCCACCCTCCCTATCGAGTGTGAAATCCCCACATTATGCATTTCCATTGAACTATGACCCGACACTGCTCCAATGGAGAAACGCTTGTTGACCTTAGAGTCGTTGGATGAAGATCGTCGATATTCATTATAGAACAATGAGGCAACTAAAAAATGGTCCAAATCCACCTTCAATCGCAATGTCAACCTTCGCTCATTCAACAAAGGGGATCTTGTCTTAGACTATGATATCACCCACAATACCCTCGACCATGGGAAATTTGATTCATTGTGGCATGGACCCTACATTGTCCAACACTACCTCACTAAGGGGGAATACATCCTGGACTCTCCAAAGGATACCCTCTCCAAGAACCCATCAACGGGTTGTACTTAAAGAAGTTTTACACCTAAGCGTAGCCATTCTACGTTAGTTTTTTCTTTGTACACATTTGTAGAATTTTTAGTCTTCTTTTCCACCACCATTCCACATGTCTAATCTATCATTTGTGTTATTGATAGATGCATCATCCATCATCCAACCACATCAGTTACATTGACGGTGTCAGTCATTGGACCTAGAATCTCGCTTCGGCCCTCTATACCCCCTCACATGTACTGCTCCACTCTAATGGCATATGTTTGGGCTTGACCACCAACAACCAAGATGAATACACCATCATCATTGGTCTCCTCATCAAGGCCATTCACCGCCACATTCGTCACCTTAGCATCCTATTATATTCCCATCTTATCATTCTGCAACTCAACAATGTATATCACATTCGTGATCCTTGCCTATTTTGAAAATACCTGCAAGTTAGACTATTATCTCGCAACTTTGATTCAATCACATTTACACATATTCCAAGAAAATTTAATCAAATAGTAGATAACATGGCTAACCTAGCATTAGATTGGCATTTATCACATTAAAACATCATCGCATATACATCAACATCATACATCTATCACAACATATAGAAAAGATGTCATAGGCATAAAAAAACATCAACACATGGAGACATACATGATCCAAAAAATATATGTCCATATATATATTTATCATCAATAGTGTCACAAGTGTTTACAACAATACAAAGTACATCGTTCGTAGGCAAGTGAGTCCCCTCACCCTTATAGGTAGAAAATGGATACCCACTACCCTACACAAAATGGGTACCCCCTACCCTATACCAAATGGGTATCAACTACCCTATACAAAATGGTCTCTCGAGCCTATACAATAAATAACCCCGACACTCATGGTGCCCCTAGAGCTCCCCCCCCAGGTCCTATGTCAGCTGGAGGCGCCCACTAGCTAGGAGCCCTTCAGGTTCATGGTGAAGTTGACCAGTCATCATTGCCCCCGCTATAGATGCTCGGTAGATTAGGTTTGGCCACTCTGCTAGTACACCCACACACTGCTCTAGTACCTCCTCATCCTGGATGTGGGCCCACATGGCCTTCACTACACCCTGCAACACCCACTCAAAATGGCGGTGCAGGTCCTCTACCATCATTATGGCTTCCGCCTACGACTCACGAGCTGGTCCAACACCATCATCATCTCATCTCCACCTTTTCCTTACCCTCATCTCTACGGGTAGTTGTCACACTGGTCCTCAGTGCATCGAATCCCCGACCATATTTACCTCATGGCCTCGGGTTCCCACATCTGAAAAACAACACCAAAGTTAGAGTCAACATCCATATATACATATATAATCAAATGCTAAGATATCAAAATAATAAAGCATAAATACACATACATACCTCTCTTATCCTAGTCCTTCCTAGGAGGCAATATCATATCTGGGTCATGTCGGTAATCCATACCAGCGTATGGGTACCGTAGTGTCACCTGTGGCATCAATCACCACATGTGTGCCACCTTGGTCGTGAAGTAATGGACATCCTCTCCACCCCTGTGTGGACCCAGAACATGGGCCCACCACATTAGACGCGACTCTCATGGATTTGCAGGCTCTAGCAGAATCCTAGGGTGCAATAGGGGCACCCTCTCCAGAAACCGGGCCACCAAAATAGACCCAAAGGAAAAGTCACTTGAGTTGGATGTCTGACACCGGTTAACTTGCCCCATCATCCTGGTATGCAACATAAGCCCCTAGGAAAAAAGGTCCCCATCAAAGACCCTCTCCATGATTCTTAGCTGACCTCCTGTGATTCGTTGAGTCCCTAAGGATCTCGTAGATCCTCACCACCATAGCGGCGATGCACTCTGTCAATAGGTCCTCAATAACCTTGATCCTAATGACTAAACCCGACATTGGGTGTGGCCCTGTGCAGTGGTGAGCCACCAAGCCACCTACTCGATTGTCCCCCGACAGTTGGGGATCCATAGGAAGTACCATCCCACAAAATGGGAGCCTCGTTAGAAAGTACACATCCTCGACAGCCGAGAATGTAAGTTGTTGTCCTCTTACAATGAAGCACTTCAAATCATTGCTCCACATCACTATTAGATATTGAAGCAGTAAATCTTGCAATTGTATCAAAGGGAAGTCAAAGAACTTGAACGACCCATAAGCTTCCAAGTGCCTCCAAACACCCGGTTTTTGTCTCATCGCCTCTCGTAGGCAATGCCATTCCCACTCTCTCCAGTGCATGGGAATCATAGTGTCTAGAATGTGATGATCACCTGCATCCACACAAAAACACTTGGTCATCCTTCATCATCCATAAAAATCATCAATAACTCCAAAAATTCAAAACCCTTATCCTTGCCTCCAGTGCACTGATTTCACCCATACAGGTGCGCACATTTGCACGCCTATTCGTTGCATAGTTGTGCACTCATGTGCAACTGTCTGCAAAAAAGTTGTGCATCCCATGCACAGTTGTCACCCAGCCAGGTGCGCACCTGTTCTCTGGATAACTACGCATTGATGCGCAACTACCTCAAAAACAGTTGTGCATAGTGCGTAGTTGTCAGTTTAACAAGTGCTCATCTATTGCATGCCTGTAATTCCCTCCCCCACGCCCACACGTGCGGTTATCTCAATGACAACAACACACTATGAATGGGAAAAGGAATTATACCCATGCATATATGCGCGGGTATTCCTCCTTCTCCCATGCACTGGTGGGCCCCTACCCAGAACTACCCCTGTAAGACCATTCGTACACCCCCTAACTACATTCTACCAAATTCACATTATGCGAGAGGATGGGACCACTAACTTGTCTCTCACAACTCCCATATCGGTCGACTTGTGCTCACGTAATATTCAAATCTCCTCAGGATTCTCTCGTCAAATCAACTACAACAACAAGTACAAATGAGGTGGCATTGTGGGCACACCATCCATATATAGTCCCTTTCTCCAAACTTCCACACTCATTTACAGAAGCCCAGAGCCTTTGTTTTCCAATCCATTCTCATCCATGGGATCTTTCTCCCACCATATAGACATTCACATTCCCCAGGTCATCATCTGAACTTGGCCCTGAAGGAGCATTTTTCTCACATCACGTTCAGGTACGCATGATAATGTTCAAAATTATCAGATAACTATTATATGTTCTTTATCATCAAATATTTTTCACGTCAGTTATTTGGTTTCCATGTGTGCATATACCTGGTCATCAAAGTGACACAACCCTTTCAGGTATATGTTCAACAATGGCATGTAATTATTCCCTCTTTAAATTAGTTGCATCTCCCAATCACACCATCTGACGTTTACCTTTAGGTTCCTTACATCTAGCTCCGTAGTACCTTCACCTCCATTGCATTTTGGTACTTTCACCTGGTAGAACTCTCCCCCACATAAGTTGTCCCATTCATAGTTCCCCTTGGAAACTTGACGCTCATGCTGATTTTACCCCCTAGGGATGGGAGTCTCAATAGTTTTATGCACTTCCGAGAATGAGCCCCATACTTGTTCTCATCATATTTCTATATTTCCCAATGGACTCCTAGGTCATATCATCTCAATTCTATTGACTGCACCTTTGCAGTATCATTAGCCCTCCATCTCATCCATCATCATTTTTCCCATCCACAGATTGTCCTCCATTCATTTACCTCATACAGAAACCCACCTATGGGGCCTGCACTCTCCACTAGTTCTCTTTTGCAACTTGCACCCTCACAGGCCAATCCATATTTCACTCGGGCACCTGTTTCTATATCTGTACACTCAACCCAAATTATTCTTTATTTATTTGGTAATTGTAAAAATCCTTTGTTTCCAGCATTTACTTAGATTTTTTGTCATCACCCTTGATGACCTTTTTTTTTACTTGGAAACGCAACCCATGTCACCCTTGGTTGGGGCATTCACTCTTTTTTCATTTCGACATCGTTCAGAAATCCCGAGTATCCCAAATCCATGTACCCATGATAATTGAGTTTGTCCACTTTGTTATCCTCTGGCATAGTTTAAAACCATATCTAGTGGTCCCCCTAACACTAGATATAGTTTTATGGTTGCTACCACTCATCCTTCAAAATTCTCCAACCAAGGGAAGTCTTGAGTCTCACCACATCTTGAATTTGTTCATGTTACCTATCAGTACCTGATCTCATCTCAGTGGATTTCACGAATCCCTTTTCTTCTTGGAGTCGCGTCTCCCTTTCTATCGACATCAGCGCAGTTTCTAGAAGGGTGACAGTATCTTGACTCTCATTACCTTTACAATGAGGAGTCTCAAATGGCACAGAGAGAATCATCATTTCTCTCTGATTCTGTTGACCCCCATAACATTCGACTTCAACAAAATCTCATGTTACGGTGGGTCTTACTATGCGACTATTGTAATTATTTCATACTAGCCGAAGACCTCTGAATTCGTTAGGCCATCAATGCCTATGAGTCATCAAAACTTATTACAAGTGTCCTTGCCTCATTTCAGAGTATGTTCACCATTCAGAATGGTCATCTATTGTTATCAACTGCCCCTGAGGGCACTGCAATTATCTACATCAACATACATCTTCAGTTACAGTATCACATTTCGGTTACATGACACGAGCATGGGGCATGCCTGCCTCATTTGTACAAAGATTTTTTTTTTCTCCCTAGAGAAAGGTTTGAGTCCCACAGTTTTCCCTCTCCCTCTGGTGGACCTCTCTTGCAGTTCCTCTCAGCACTCTTCATTACAATGGAACTCTTAGTAAAAGAAACATTGATGTATTTTGGCTATACATTTTCTCCTAACCTCACACATCAGGGGGCATCTGTTATCACTGAAATATCATCTGCAACATTTCACACAAATGGTTACAGAAACACAACAATGCCAACAACAATTAGTTCACCTGCAGCACTGAAATGCATTGAAAAGGAAAAAAACTATAGAAATGGGTCAAAAATTTACATGCGCAAATTCACCAAAGGAAGTGTGCACACAGTGTGCAGTGTGCTTGGGACAACAAAGCCCTCAAAGCGCACAGTGCTCCAAGTGTGCGATTTTGTACGAGAAAATATAAACACTTCTATGAATGACGCATTTATGGATCTTGTCGTCCCCTCAACCACTTATGGACCAACTCCCAACATGATTTGACCTTCATATCTAAGGGAAATCCGAATGGGGGGATGGTCAAGGACTACAGGGTGCCCTAAAATGCCCCTTGTTCACACCAAGAACCAATTACATTTTTCCATGAAGAAGTGCTATAAATAAGAGCCATGGGTGCACTAAGAAACCAAGATCTTCATAGTATTATTATGTTGCTAGAATTCTTCCTTGAGAATCATCTTTTCTCTTAGGAGCCTTCAAGCATCATTGCAATAGGCCATTCCACTCACCTCTTGAGGGAATAGGAATTGTTGTTCTTCACCATTTTCCATTTTCTTCCATTGTATGAAGAGCTCTCCATTAGGGAACTCAAGAGCCCTCCTGAGGAGGAAGAGGGGACTCATAAGTCCTAATTTTTCTCTTTGATGTTTTGCCTACTAATCTATTGATCCATTCATAGCATTATGTTGGTCATTGGTTGATTTTTATGGTTCTAAGTTTACCATGCTTTCTAACTTTTATTTCTTAGTTGTTTTAGTTTTATTTCTTTGTTTATACATGTGTTTGGCTTGTTTAACCCACTCACAAACTTTTTTCTTGTCTAGCAAGCTCATCTAGACATGCAAGTGTTGTTGTTTTTCTCACCCAAGTGACAAAACCAACACAACGGTGGGGTTCTTCTAGGGAGAACATCTTGTAATTACATGGTACAACACTTTGTTAAAGTACACCCCTCTTTGGCACACATGTTCATGGTGATTTAATTTTTAGGTGACTAATTGTAAGGGAACTATGGTTATATTTGAGCATTAACCTTTGTGCACACATGTTGAAGTTGATTTAATTGTTCAATGGTTATATTGATATAATTTATCCATATTAAGGTTAATATCTTGAGCACTCTACTTCATTTGGCATACTTTCATTCTTGGAGGGCACACTCATGTGGAATTGGTTGGAGATTAATTAATCTATTGTTGTTGACTCCTTCCTTGCTCAAGTCTTGTGGAGTTGTAACTACCTTGGAGATTATTATTTATTTATTGAGGTGGTTGAACATTAGAGAAATAGCCCATGATGAATCTTGTTATTTTGAGATATTTGTTGGAGACTTGACCAAGCCTTTCTTCTAGAGCATTCATCTAGTCAGTATCTTGCACACTTGATCATGCTTCTTGTGGACCACTTGCTATTTTGGGATGGTGGTTATGGAGCACTCTCCATGTCAAGAATATTTTATTTTATTTGTATGCAAGCATCTTTGGGGGCGCACTATTGAGGAATTATTTTACTATTTGATGGAGCACTTGACATGGTCAACCACTCATTTATCGGAGGCACCTCACCTTCATGTGCTATTTTTAGAGGATGTTGATTAGCTACTACATTACTTTATTATTATTTGAATTGTCATGGATTTGGCACTTGGAGATTTAGGAGTTAGAGAAGTGATGAAGTATAAGGCTTAGGAATTGAAGCTTGATGGAACTCCTTTGAAAAACCATTCTTGAATATTAATGGAAGATTGAGGTATTGATACACTTTGATGGATGGTTTATATATTCCCTTCAATTTGTTGTTCATGTTGTTGTAGATTTTGGTTGTTGTCATTCTTTTATAAAAGCTTAGTAATGAATTTATTCATCTAGGAGTAAAGCAATTTGAGGAGGCTCTCCCTTTTGCTATATTTGTTGTTTTATTTATTCCCATGTCCTCCTTTTTTATATCAACTAAGTTTCATATTTGGAAGCACATTACAACCATAAGACAACACCTTYATAATTTTATTTATGAGTGGAAATCTTAGCCCCCAAGACTAGTTTTCTACAACATATTTCCAGCAAATACTTAAGGTTCAAATGTATCAAATTATGACCTTTCTACCTTAAGTGCATATCTTAAATATGAATGTATCAAATAGATACTTTATTTACTAATTTGTAGAAGATGGTAAAAAATCCTCTTCTATCATATGACCTACTTCAAAGTAGTTCTTTGTGACACACTCTCTCATTTATCCAATGCCTTATGAATCCATTATCTCATGATTTATAGGAACTATTTTCCTTCCATCTCTTTTTATCATTTTTTTGTCCTTCATTTTCATATCTTGTCCTCATCTTGACATCGTCCAAGTATTACTCATGTAGTTACATACTGAGGTAATTACAGAGTGAATGGTGCAAATGATGATAGGAGACCTAATAGAAATATGTGGGGAGTCCAAATTTGTTTTTAATTTTTTTTATAACAATACAGTGTCATTGGATATCCAACCCCATGAAGTTTGCATATGACAACAACACCATATGTCCAACGCCCTATGGATTCGGATATCTGACGGCCCAAGGGACAAGATGGTCCGACTCCATGAATTTTGTGTCTAACGGCCACGCCATAGGTCTGAAGCCCCTATGGAGTCAGATATCCGACCCCTATGGGGAATGATGATCAACGGCTCAGCCATTGATCCAACGGTTGTGGAAGTTGAATATCCGACAGCTATAGGGGAAGGATGATCGACGACCCAGCCTCTGATCTGACAATTGTGGAAGTTGGATAACTGACTACTTCTATTGTGTGTCAACTGGCCGACCACGTCCCATCGATGCTTAAACAAAAAGAATTTCATCAAATTTTAGACGCGCAATTGTCGAATTTCAGACAAATTAGTCGTTGGATTTTGGGTACAAATGTAGTTGTGAGGTGTGCTACATATTCCAGGTTTGGATAGAAACCTTATATCTATTAGTGAGATGAGTGATGCAGGAGTGCACACTCTATTTCAAAAGGATATGTGCAAGATGGTAAGACGTTTGATGGTCTTAATGAAAGGAGATCAGATTGGAACCTTATACAAGTTGTTAGGGAATGTTGACTCGACTGGATGTAACAACATTATTATTCTTGAAGTCGAATTGACTTGACTCAACTCAGGTTGAGTCTATTTAAACTGACTTGACAAGACTTCGTCAAGTCGACCGGACCTTGCTATGGCACGATAGGATGGGACACATTGGACAAAAATGACTGAGTATGCATAAAAAAGGTATGGTTGAAGGTTTTCTTGAGTGTAATTTAGAAGTCAATTTTTGTGAACATTGCATATATAGAAAAAAAAATTGGTTAGGTTCCCATATGGAGCGACAAGGACAAAGGGGGTTCTAGAATTGGTTCATAGTGATGTGTTTGGCCCTGTAACATTGCCTCCACTTTGTGGATCCATGTATTGTTTCTCCTTCATAGATGATTTCTCTAAGAAGACATGGATATGTTTCTTAAGGAATAAATCCAAGGTTTTTGAGAAATTTAAAGAGTTTGAATCTCTTGTAGAAAACCAGACAGATAAGAAGATTAAGGTGCTGAGAAATGACAATGGAGGTGAATTCTATGGAAATGATTTTGAGTAGTTCTGCAAGCAGTGCAACATAGCATGCCAAAATACCACACCATATACCCCACAACAAAATGGATTTGTTGATAGAATGAACAGAATGTTGATGGACAAGGAAATGAGCATGCTCAGTGGTGTTGTGCTTGCACAATAATTCTAGGTAGAGGCAGTCGACACTGCAAAATATATGGTGAATATGTCTGCTTCATTGGCATTGGTCGACATGACTCCACATGAGGTATGGTTTCGTAAGAATCTTTCACTTTCACATATTAAAGTATTTGGTTGTGATGCATTTGCCCATGTTCCCAAGGAAAAGAGGATCAATTTGGACAAGAAGGTAGTCAAGTATATTTTCATTAGATACAAAGAAGGAATGAAAGGATATAAGCTCTAGGATCCTGCATTAAAGAGGATAATGTATAGTCGAGATGTGGTCTTTAGAGAATTCAGAGGTAAGTATGATTCTGAAGTGGTTTAAATAGAGAATAATACAGAGAAGGTGAGGTTTGAACTGAGGAACGACGAATAAAATGATTCAGATGAAGAGGTGGAACAACTGACCCCATTGAAGGATC
>JZKD02S0389495.1:470499-486159 GCA_000966675.3 Picea glauca | reverse complement strand
CACAACAATTATATCAATATTTTATTTATTAATGAAAAAAAAAAATTAACACAGTATTTTATGATGGAACCCAATTGGGAAAACCACAAACTCTTTTCCATTTAACTGCAAAAATTGTTTTACATGTTACATAGAAGGAATATGTACTTCCTCTTTGATCAGCACCGACTGATCAAGATGCACCCACACACTGGTTTATCAGCACCAATTGGTAGGAGGCTACGACCCCCTATTTAGTCATCTACAACTAACAAGGAAGCACCAACTCCCTCTGCAGGCACCAACCTACCCTTGCACCACCCAACCACCCTTAATGCATAGGTATTATCTTTTCTTCCTGGAATCTACTTCAGCTTTTTATCTTCTTATCTGGATTGTTGAGACGCTTTATTCTCCCACTCTTCCATGATTATATAATCTTCAAATGGTGTGAGTGTGACACATATGTGTCCCTTCATTTCAACCATCGCATCTCTTCAATTAATTAATCTTAATTATTTTTTATTTATTTTACTGTGAAGGTTTTTCATAAATCGATCATAGTCATGGATCAATTTAATCCTTTATACTCGATCTAGAATCTCTGTTATTTTCATAGATACCAAATTCCATGGAGGCGCTTCCTTCAAAACATCACATATGACCGTGCATTACAGAACCACGGGCTTTACCAACTATAACCACATATAACAACTTCCTTTTCAAAACTCTGATATCATATGACCATCGACAGTAACCAGATGCTAAGCCAAACAAGTGCTTGAGCACTTTATTAAATCAATGGTTATGATTCTATCTTCTGATGAGATGGATGACCACCATTTACTCCGGGTCTCCAGACTCCGGAGATATCAACTCTCAAACCTTTCTCTTCTCCATACGTCATTCTTCCAGAGCTGACAAATGGTTGATGCGTGTCCCACTTTTGATCAATGGTCGAGATCATTTCGCATATTTGATGGTGAGGTTTGCTAACATGGATCTCCCACACGTCCTTGCTGATGTGGTTTGCTGACCAAAAGTCTTGATCCAACGATCCTCGTTCATCCTCCATATCCAACGATCCTTATTTACTTTGGATTTTCGGGCTCCGGGTATATCAAATCTCAAACTGACGGAGCATAAGTTCTTCACATATTTAGACCCGTAGTGAAGGATGTTTGTTTGATCATGATCTATGATCGACAACTCAATCTATCTATGATGCATCTCTTGTGGCTTGTCTTGTTGATGGGTGTTCTATATGCACTAAAAACACACTAAAAACCCTCAGTTAAATTGTCAACCCGGGGTAAGTAAAATTAGAGTTGTAGAAAAATATATGCCAAGGTAGAAGGATTGGTAATAGTATAGTCTAACTGAGGAAGTGGATATCTAAGGGATAATATACTCAAGCAAGGACTACTAATAATCAAAACCTACTTAGGAATTCAAACGATTTACCCTAAGTAATCTTTGAACGAAGGATCGATGGATAGTTCTAGGAAAGCAAATGAAAACCCTACTTAAAGAAAACTAGTTCATTCATAACAATAAAAAAAGGAAAACTATTCATCTAATAAGAAAATAGAAACAACAAACTACTTTAACTAGCCTACTTAAATTCAATAAGCAATTATCCTATGAAAGCAAGAAAATAGACAAGCAAGCAACTAACATATCAAAGCAAGTAGTCAACTAACTAACCTAGGATAACTTCTACAAAAAGGCTATTCAATAAGAAACTAACTAAGCTAATAAACAAATGAACTCTATTCTTAATTTAAATTTCACAACTATTTCTAATTTACAAAAGGAAATCTACTAAATTGAAAGCATTATGATAATAAAAGCAATTAACAACTAATATTTAACCTATGAAAAGCAAACTATTCTTTAATCTACCAAAGCAAAAGCCTATCTATCCTACAAAAGAAATGAAACTATCTTCTAAGCTATGAAAGAAAGAAACTATCTTCTAACCTATGAAAGAAAGAAACTATCTTCTAACTTATGAAAGCGAGAAAAACTCAAATATAGTGTTGATGGTTATGTCTCCAGTGTCTTATAATATCACGATGGCATTTAACAATGAAAGATAATTCAAGAGGGATAAACTCGATATTAAATTCAAAAGAAAAGTGAAAAGTATGAATTAGACAATCCAGTGAGAAGTTAGCCATTATGAAAACAACATCAATTATCATGGATATCCATGTGATTTATTTAATCATGCATTAACCATTAACAATATAACGAGACTATGCTATGAAATTCAATTGCACTCTATACTATGTAAGCAAAATCATACTACACTAAACTCAATATTTAACTATGAATTGAAATTACAACCTAAATCTAAGAAAAGGAAATTGCATGAAATAAACTAGACTAATCCTATTTAATAATTCAAATTGCAAAAAGGGAAAATACTCACAAAACATAAATTTAAATACTATTCCACCATAAGGTAAGTAAGCAATTGAGAAAACTAAATGGCAAATTAAATGAGAAAAACTTAAACAACAATTAGATAATCAATTTAAAAATAAAAACTAAAACTAATACTATCCATCCACCGAAGTTCTGTCAAAGAAAGCATGAATTAAAATCCTGTTCTAAAACTTTGTTTTAAACTCTATTTTAAACTTGATTTTAAACTTTGTTTCAACATAAAGAAAGTCTAATATACTATCTAATTACACATGGGGTTAGTGTCTAAGCTTGCAAGCTTGCTTCTACTAACTAAAGAGTCATGGCATATGAACAATATTCCTCATAATAACCTACAAAACTAAATTAAACCAATTAAATCATAAACAACAATTTATATAACAAAGAAGCAAAATGACAAATCATGTATAGAAAATAAATAAAAAGGACATCTACGCTATCTAATTCACAAACAAACTCACAGAATAGTCACCCAGACTACTGGTGGCCCCCCCAGCAAGTCGTGGTCACTCTTCAAATGCACACCAAGAACTTCAACAAAGTGATTTCACCATTAAAACTAAAAACATAATCTTTACATAGTCTTGGCAAAAGGAAAATAGAAAAATAGAGCGAAAATGTCTTTTCTCTCTAACACATGACTTCTTAACTATTGTCTGACCACTGAGGTGGTATTTATAAGCTTTACAAACTGAGAGGTCAACCACTAGAGGGTCGATCCTCTTCTAAAAATAGTAAATTGCATTTAAGATGCCCTAGCTGCTGAAATGAGGCAAACCAATAAACACCCACAATAACAACCCAAATCGAGTTGTCAAGAGTATAGTAGCTGGAGGCCACGAGCATGAGAAAAACCCATGTCTCTGATTTGTCCATCACTAGCTACCAATACCATAACCTCCAAATCGCCCATCGTTTTTGTGCAGGACGAAGTCTCGGATGGAGTATCGGACTGAGTATCGGATGGAGTGTCGGAATNTTCCATTTGGCACTCATTCCGACACTCCATCCGATACGAAGTCTCGGATGGAGTATCGGACTGAGTATCGGATGGAGTGTCGGAATGAGTGCCAAATGGAAAAACAAGCTACAATTTTTCCCTGTGACATAGAAAACATGAATTAGTCTCTTGGGATCATAAAAACATAATTATTTAAACTCAAAATCATTGCAAAACAAGAATTATGCATACCTGGTGTGGATCATAGCGTTTTGACACAAAAGCTCTTCAAAAACTTCTTCAAAACATGAAAATTGTTGGCCCTTGGTTATGGAAGGAAGCGAAGTACAAGGAAGAAAAGGTAAAAAGTGAGCTTCGCGGGCGACACAATGACTGCCATTGGGTTGAAATGAGCAAAAGAGCATAAAATATGGAGCGAAGTGTGGAAAAGCAAGCCATTGGATGAGGAGATCGAAGATGATAGATCAACAAGGAAGATGGATTGAGAATGACTCAGAAAGTGGAAAAATCCACCGCTGGATGCTTTGGAACACCGCGCAAGAATGAAGGAAAGACAGTTTGGCAAAGCTCAGAAAAAGAGGGTCAAGTTGACCTAGGGTTTTAGACACCTAGGGTTTTGGTATTTATGGTTTTGGCACCTATGTTTCGGCCTAAGGCTGTCGGTGAGTGATTGTAATATATAAATAAAGTTCAAGAGGACCTGGGTCGGGTTGGTCATGTTATGTTGGTCATTGAGTATTGTTATAGCTCTTTTGAGAGAGAGGATTTTATTGTAAGATCTTCAGCTGTGTGCGAAGGCCAGGTCCTACAGTTGGGTGTGTAGGAAGGGGAGAGAAAGAGAGAGAAGAAAGAAGATCTGCTAGCTGAGAGCGAAAACAAGAACTGTATGTTTTTCCTCAATAAATCATAATCACAGTTTTGTGGACGTAGCCCTAGAGAGAGGGTGAACCACGTATACCTTGTGTTGTGGATGTGTGATTGATGCTTTGATCTATGTTGTTGCTATCTTGTTATTTGCATTGTTGTATTAGATTAGATCTATAACTACGCAGGATAGATATAGCTTGATAAGTGATAAGTGCATGTTGAGTTTTTGTTCTACTAGATCCACTTGATATTCCTCTGGTTGTAGACATCTTTGTCCTACAACCCCCTCATAGTTGCTTCAGGTGAGACTGCATCTGCTTCTCAGGTGCTGCCGAAAAGTCCAGTACCTTGGGCTTGTTGGTGTGCTCTTGGAGTGAACCTCGGGTTTGCCCCTATGCCAACAAATGGTTCTGTGGCCGGGACAAGAATCTTCATGAGGGAATGTCAAGGTGGTTCCCATCGAAGACAGAGATTCAAAAGTGGATAGAGATCAAGAGAGGGACTTCGTTGAAGCCCAGAACAAGAACTGTAAGCTGAGTACTGAAGATTGTCTACAAAGATACATCTTTGCTAACATTCATGAGATCTTCTTTGGAGAAATCCATCAGGAGCTACACAAGTGGTTGGCTAGGTTAGTTGACACACAGTCTGATATCAGATCTAGAACTCTTGTGGTTTGGAAACCAACGCTGATCCAAAAGGTCAAAAGAGTTGATAACGTTGTATCTCGAGCTATAGATCATTGGTTTGATAGTACCATTGCAGGGTATATCACCGAATTTTTTGTTGACAGAGTAGAGTCGTACAGACAAGCAGAGAGATATTTTTTCAAGGGACCTCGAGGGAAATTTTTTCATTTTCTGAAGTTAAGAATCAAGATGCTCTTGCATGAAAACCACATATTGAAGATACAGTAGACTGGCTGGATCTAAAAAGGCTAATGTTCATAAATTCAGACAGCGACAGCGACACAGGAGCTAAACATACGTGCAGTGGAAGAGTATTTAGAGGGGTTCACCTTGAGAACATGTTTAAGAAAAACTAAAGGGAAGAAGGTTTATACAGTGGAGAAGAGGCAAATCTGACAGACAAAGAGCACTTAGAAACCCCTGGAGCAGAGGAAGAAGCAGTTGAAGAAATTCACCGAAACGAGCTAGAAACCTCAGGAACTGTGCAGGCTACTGAAGTAAGTAATATCAATCCTCCTGTTGTTTCAAAAATGTTAATCCATCAGAGTATTCCAAATCACCAGAGTCCACAGAGTACTATTACTAGCAGTTCAACATCTACTTAGATAGGAAACCTAGGCAACTTCATGGAAGATGAGATGAGGCTCCCTATCTTTAGAGGAGATGGATCTGAAGATCTTGATCAACACTGGTTCCTATGCGAGGTCGTATGGAACATTAAAAACATCATCGAGGAAGTTGTTAAAAGAAACCAGTTTAGCACTGCACTGAGGGATCATGTGTTGAGCTGGTACATGAAGATTGTCCAAGGAATTGCGCAGCTTAAGCCACTGAATGAGATCAAGAATGCGCTAGTTGCAGAGTTTAAAAAACCTAATTCGGAGTCACAGTGTATTACTGAGCTGAAGGAGATCAAACAGAAAGTAGTCGAACCTATTTGGGAGTTCAATCAGAGATTCAAGACCCTAATAGGTCATTTGACTTTCAAAATCCTGGATGAGCAGAACAAAGAATGGTTCATCACTTTTCTCTTACCACATATAATATTTCCCCTGATGGGGAAGAAGATTGCTTCGCATGAAGAAGATTTGGAGATCACCATGAAGCTTGAATCAACACCTATGGGAGAATCCATCTCAGGTATGAGCCAGATCTTGAGCCAGCTAACTAGTTTATCTCTGTAGGTCGAGAACATGAAGAAGGACAAGGGGAAGGACAAAAGAGAAGATATTTGGTGTGTAAGATGCATATCTGAAGGTCATGATAAAGAACATTATCCCCTATTTCATGAATATTTGGCCTCAGAAGCACCGAGCCCCCTGAAGAAAGTTAATATGCTCTGGTGCGAAGTATGCAGAACCGGACATCACTCTGATGAGTGCTACTATATACAAAAGTATGTTCAGACACCCACAAACTTGTACTGCACATTCTGTAAGTCCATAGGGCACGATGATAGAGATTGTAGGGCCTTTGACCTGATGCATGAAATATCAAGAGACATATATAATATCTAAGGCGAAGTACATCAAGAAGGAAACAATGCACAATATAACTCCTAAGGAAGAGGAAATTTCAATCCTCGTGGTGGATTCATAGGATGAGGACGGGGAGGAGGTATGGGCCAAGGTCGAGGAAAAATAATCTGCTATAACTGTGTGCAACCAGGACATCTAGCAAGGGACTGTCAGAACCCTTGTACCACTTGCAATTATTGCAATTCCTTCAAGCATGTCATTGAGGACTTCCCTGTACTACTAACGAAGCTTCAGGAAAGACGAGGACCTCAGCAAAACCCTCAAGTACAACTGATATATGTTGAACCTCACAGAACAGACCCTAGAGTCATTGTTATTACTCAAGGAGGAGCTGCTACAGGAAAGGATAGAATGACCCAAGAAAATATCGCAAAAAACTTAGGTATCAGGAAAGCTACGGAGAGGACTCTAGCTTTTGATGCGAAGAAAGAAAGGCAAATCTTTGAAGAGGCCAGGCAAGAATTCAAAGAAGATCAAGGGTCTTCTTCAAAAACACAACCATAAATAAGAGAATATGGAATGCCTCATGCATTTGATTAGTCTGCTTCGCCCAGAGAGGGAAAAGAGGTAAGTAAACATGTCAGTTTCTTATATATGTTTATAGAACTGCTTAAAGATGGGAAATCTATACAAGAACTGCAAAACCTGGTTAAACAATATGATCTAGGAAATATAGAACCCTTACTAAATAGGTCAGTACACCAGATTGGTAAGAAGAGAAGGACAAACAAAGAATTACACTTGAATGCTCAGATAGGAGAATATGATATAGACTATGTGGTCCTCGACTTAGGGTCGGAGCTTGGAGGTCAATGTCATGATGAAGCAAACTTGGACACTAATGGGAAAACCGAAGCTGATATATTCCCCTATCAAACTTTGAATGTCTAATCAACAAGTTGTTAACCCATTTGGACGATTGGATCATATCCCTGTGGACATCGACGAAGTTAGAACCTTTACAGATTTTGAGGTAATTGAAATTGTTGATGACAGCTGCCCTTACCCTACATTATTAGGAATTGATTGGGCCTTCAAAAAATTTACTGTTGTTGATATAAAGAAGAGGCATATGAAATTTGAAAGAGATGGCCTTAGGGTCATTGCACCTTTAGATCCAGATGAGGGTCATCGATACACAGATCTTGTCATAGAAGAAGACCACGTGTATGAACTTGAAAAAATCTACCAACTAACATCCATACAGCAGGATTATATCAATCCTACAGCTGATGGGAATCTAAGTTGGTGAAGTGACAATGCATGTTCATCAGAATCAGAAGAAGCGCTCGAGAACTGGAAGAACTAGATGTACGAATTCTCTACCAGAATATGTGCCAGACTAACCAGAGAGGTTCGCTGGATTGGCACAACAGTGAGTAACTTACCCACATTTGATGGGATGAACCCTTTAGAAAACTTCTTATCAGATTTTGAGACAAGTGTACCAGCACAACAGAGGCTATTGGAAATGGATGAGGCCATGAAATACACACCATCAATATTGTAGGGGATGCACAAAAGAAACATCACATACTGGACACAATGTCAAACTTTGATGACAGCTCAGTTCTCAGCACAAGAAGTAAGCTGCGAAGTAAGGTACATAGGCCAAGGTTGCCCAAAGGACCATGTGAAAAGCTATGAATAGTCCTAGAGTGGAATTCCTCAAGAAAAATGGGTACACCAATTCATTAACATGCTAGACACGATTCCTATCAACTGGTACCTTCAAGTCGAGCTGCGCCTTGTCACTGTAGATTGGGAGGGTATGATTCAAAATTTTGTAACCACCTTTTTGTTTGAAAGTGAATTTCCTCCAGTGTACCATTCATTATATATTGTGAGATAGAGGGTATTTGAAGAGGCATCTAGCCTCCCTATGGAACAAGAAGAGGATGAATGGATTGCACCATTCCAGAAATTGCAAGGATGTTACAACATCAATGATGATGGTGATGATGATCCCAGGAAGGTAAACATCACTGAGACAGAAGGCCAAAGAGATGTGGAAAGAACAAGAGTGGAGCTACCATTTATTGGTCAGCCAATCAATATCAAAAAGGTCAACATTGGAATAGAGGAGACACTGAAGCTTTCCAATGTCGGAGATTACCGGGATGTTGCTACCATTCACAAGATTACAGAGTTGTTGCACGAATATCAAGACTTGTTTCCAACCAAGTTCACTGATATGAAGGGTATCAAAGGACCTATGCGAGATATGAGAATACCTTTGAAACCATATGTGAATCCAGTCAAGCAATGACCCTACAGGTTGAAACTGAAATACAAGGAAAAAGTAAATATTTAGCTCGACAGAATTATGGAAGCAGAGATTATTGAACCTGTCGAAGAGTCAGAGTGGATCATCCATATGGTAGTACAAGACAAGAAGACCCAAGGTGATATTAGGATATGTGTGGACCTCAGGAAGTTGAATTATGCTTGTCTTCATGACCCCCTCCCTACACCATTCACAGATGAAGTATTAGACAATGTGGGAGGCCAGGGGGTATATTCTTTTACAGATGGGTTTTCCGGATACCATCAGATCTGGATTGCCAAGGAGGACCACCACAAGACCATGTTTTCCACCGAATGGGGATCCTACCAATATATAGTAATGCCATTTGGACTGAAGAACGCCTTAGCCATCTTTTCCAGGGTGGTGGTCGAAGCGTTCAAAGAATTTCTGCATAAATTTTTAGAAGCATATTTTCATGACTGGATTGTGGTTAGTTTGTTGAAAAAACATATTGAATGTCTAAGGATAATGTTGGATAAATGCAAGCAGTGTCAAATTGCCTTAAATCTGAAGAAGTGCATCTTCTTCTCACTATTTGGAATACTATTAGGCCATATTGTATGCAAGCAAGGATTGTTGTTTGATCCATCAAAGATTGCAATTATAGTTCAGTCAAACAGCTGCGCACTGTGCTAGGACATACTGGCTATTACAAAAAAATTATTAAAGGCTATGCCCAAATCAAAGCACCGATAGAGAAGCTGTTGAAGAAGGACTGTCAGTTTGGCTCGACAGATGAATGCCAACAGAGCTTTGACATACTAAAACAAAAGATGTTCACTGCGCCCATTCTGATTTTTCCAGATTGGAACAAGGAGTTTCATGTTCATGTCGATGCGTCTTGTATTTCCCTAGGAGAAGTACTGGCACAACCGAGGGGAGATCAAACACCCATTATCTTTCGCTAGCAGGAATCTATCTACAACTGAGATTAACTACACCACTACAGAGAGAGAAGGGTTAGCCATGGTGTATGCGTTGCAAAAATTCCACCACTACTTGTTGGGAGGACACTTTAAAATGTTCACGGATCACTCCGCGCTAAAGTACCTAGTCAACAAGCCAGTGTTGGGGGGGAGAATCTATAGATGGCTTCTACTATTTCAAGAATATGACTTTGAAATCATAGTTAAACCAAGAAGAATGAACAAGGGCCCTAACCACCTGTCAAGGTTAGAACATGGCGAAGAACCCACCAACTTAGAGGACACATTGCCAGATGCATAGCTACTCGCCATTAGAAATATTGATGACCACTTCGCAGACATAGTCCAATTCTTGTCAACAGGAATGGCTCCAAGTGAGTATACAATTCCTCGGAAGAAATAGCTAGTGGTGCGTGCTGCAGACTTTTCGTTGATAGCTGGTAATCTATACAAAATGGGACCTGATGAGATACTAAGAAGTTGTGTTATGGAGATAGAGCAACCACTGATCCTCCCATAAGCTCATGAGGGCATCATAGGAGGACATTACGCAGGGAAAGAAACTGAGCAGAAAGTTCTGTGAGCTGGCCTATGGTGGCCTACCTTACACAGAGATGATAAAGAATATGCCAGAGCATGTGATGTATGCCAAAGAGTTGGAAAACCATCCCGAAGAGATGAAATGACATTAGAATCACAAATGACCCTACAAGCATTTGAAAAGTGGGCCATTGACTTCGTGGGACCTATAAACCCACCAGGGAAGCGCACAGGAGCGAGGTACATCATCACTGTGACCAAATACTTAACCATATGGGCTGAATCTAGAGCATTCAAGGACTGTAGTGAAACTACAGCTGTGTGTTTTATATTTGATGACATAATAACCAGATTTGGATGACCCAAGATCCTTATGAGTGATCAAGGTACACACTTCATCAATAAGACAGTTGAAGCCCTGACTGAAGAGTTTGCAGTCCACCATCAGAAGAGTACACCTTACCATCCACAAGAAAATGGGACAGTTCAAGCATTCAACAAAATCTTGGAGACATCATTGACGAAGATTTGTAGTGTGAACAAGGATGACTAGGATTTAAGAGTACCTGCAGTACTATGGGCCTATAGAACCACTTGCAAGAAATTAACAATGCAGACCCCTTTCAAGTTGGTTTATGGTCTTGAAGTTGTTGTCCCGATGGAATATTTGGTACCAAGCTTAAGGATTGTTGTGTTCACAGACATGGATGATACTGGCACCGTTCACGAAAGGCTTGCACAGTTGGTTGAACTGGAAGAAGATAGATTCATTGCAGGATTTCATCAGCAAGTTCAGAAGGAGAGAGAGAAGGCCTACCATGACAGGCACATCAAGAAGAAGGCATTCAAGCAAGGCTACTTAGTGCTGATGTATGACAGTAAGTTTATCAAACACCCTGGAAAGTTCAGAACGCATTGGCTTGGACCATATGAGATCACCTATGTCACAGAAGGAGGTGTTGTGTAGCTGAAGACATTGAATGGAGAATGGAAAGAAGGATTGGTGAATGAGAGTCAGTTGAATTTGTACTATGACAACCAACTACCTCACAGCTCTAAGTAAAGACATGAGAAAAAGGGTCTAGGTACCAGACACAGAAAAGATAGTCTGCACAGGGATGGAAAGGAGGCATAAAGTAGAAAGAAAAGGCTACACTACACAGTCCATGACGAAGAAAAACAAAGGAACCAAATCTGAAGTGCCTTGGGATGATTCACAAGTGAGTGTTGGGGGCCTTTTGGCCCTTGGTTATGGAAGGAAGCAAAGTACAAGGAATCAAAGGTAAAAAGTGAGCTTCGCGGGAGACATAGTGACTGTCATTGGGTCGAAGTGAGAAAAATAGCAGAAAAGATGGAGCGAAGTGCGGAAAACCAAGCTGTTGGATGAGGATATCAAGGATGATAGATCAACAAGGAAGATGGATTGAGAATGACTTAGAAAGTGGAAAAATCTACCATTGGATGCTTTGGAGCACCACACGAGAAGGAGGGAAAGATAGACTGGCGAAGCCTGAAAAAGGAGGGTCAAGTTGACCTAGGGTTTTAGACACCTAGGGTTTTGGTATTTACGATTTTGGCACCTAGGTTTCAACCTAAGGATGTCTGTGAGGGATTGTAATGTATAAATAAAGGTCAAGAGGACCTGGGTCAGTTTGGTCATGTTATGTTGGTCATTGAGTATTATTATAGCTCCGTTGAGAGAGAGGATTGTATTGTAAGATCTTTAGCTGTGTGCGAAGGTCAGTTCCTGTAGCTTGGTGTGCAGGAAGGGGAGAGAAAGAGAGAGAAGAAAGAAGATCTTCTAGCTGAGAGCGCAGACAAGAACTGTATGATTTTCCTTAATAAATCATAAGCACAGTTCTGTGGACGTATCCCTAGAGAGAGGGTGAAACACGTATACCTTGTGTTGTGGATGAGTGATTAATGCTTTGATATATGTTGAAGTTTTCTTGTTATTTTCATTGTTGTATTAGATCAGATCTATAACTACACAGGATAGATCTAGCTTGATAAGTGATAATTGCATGTTGAGATGTTTTTCTACTAGATCCACTTGATATTCTCCTGGTTGTAGACATATCTATCCTGCAACCCCCTCATAGCTACTTCGGGTGAGACTGCATCTACTTCACAAGTGCTACCGAAAGGGCCAGTAGCTTGGGCTTGTTGGTGCGCTCTTGGAGTGAACCTCAGGTCTGCCCCTGTGCCAAAAAAAAATCATATACACATTTGGCAAAAAGGATCTAATTAACGTCATAAAATCGATCATATCACGGGCCCAACATTACCCCCACACTTATGATTTTGTAGGTCCCACTGCAAACAAAAATAAATTACCCCTCATGACTAAGCTTGCTGAGGAGGATCAGATTTAGAAGCTTCTCCTTCTTGCTGTGAAGACTTTTCCTTATGCTTCTTGTGTTTCTTTAGTTGTGCTCTGAGGCTGTTCTTGGATTTGGTCATCTCATCAACCAACCATTGAAGGGAGTTTACCTTTGCTTGGAGGACTGTATTATTATGGTGAAGATGTGTGTCCATTGTCTTTCTTTCTTCCAACTGTTGGAGCAGCTGAGAATTCTCTTTTTGTAGCTTCTCAATGGCTGGGGAAGAATCATCTATCTCGGAGGAAGGCTTAGACCCTTTGAAATATGTGGACAATCTATCATTGTTAGGATCTAGGGTAGGCATGGGTGAAGTAGGAGTAATAGGGGGTTTATAAGGAGAGGTAGGTTCTGATTTTTTCTTTCTTTGAGACTCTAATCCATTCATAGAAACTTACCTAAGTCTCTTGTGAGGGCTCTCAAGATCGGAGGACACTTGGATAGGGTCCGAAGCAGGCAGGGGTTTTTCATAAGGTTTTTATCTTGTGCTCCAGGTACTCTTTCGAAAGGGTCCTTTGTCAAATCGATTGGCTCCTCTCCTATTTGTGGGAACTATAGGAAAGTCTTATTGAATCACTTTTTGGAGATTTTTAGGTGTGGGATCAAGAGATATTGAAGGCATATAAAGGTTAGCAATAGGCTTCTTTTGATCTTTACTCTTGGTCTTTTTACCCGATGAGGATGCAGGGGTTTCAACAAGCTTCTTGAATTGTTTCGGTAAAGAAATGGTTTGTGTAGGGGGGTTTGAGTCCTTGGAGAGTGAGGCTTGGATGGAGAAATAGTCCTTAGACCAAGTGTCTTTTTGCCAGTCTTAATTGTCAAGTGAGGGTTTGCAAATTGATAGATGAATGCATCCCAAGTTTTCCCATGTTTCTCTAATTCTGCTAGAACAAGGAGTTTTATCAGGGCATGGTGAAAGAGGCTATTGTGGGGGTTGGTTACGTTCTTCCTCACTTGAAAGGACATATTCTCCAAGCTCTTTAGAAAGTATAAGGGAAAGCTAAAAGGATTATTGAACTGAAAATGAGCTAACAATTTGAAATGACATGCTTTGAAAGTGGAATATCTACCTTCGCATGTGATCAACCTGGTGATGACTATGAGAGGGTTGATCAATTCCTCTTTTATCCATTCCTTAGAATATTCTTTTTCTCCTGAGATGTTCTAGAATTCTGGATTAAAAACCTTGTTATAGCTTGAGCGCAGTAGCTGGTGGTTCTTAAACCATCTATCTCCCACTCTTGGAAGCTTCATGGCTGCAATAATGAATTCTTCTGAGACCCCAAAGCTAAGAGACCCCACACGCGCTTTCTTCCCATAAAAACCAAGGGAAAATTGCATGGATATGCTATCATCATGGCCCTGCAAGTGGGATAAAAATGGCTGCCAGACTACGCACAAAAACACCTCTCTACATTGTGCAAACTCAGGAATGGAGAAAATATCTACATAGGAAGAGGCTTCATACCTCTTGGGCATTGTGATGAGGTGAATAAATAAATAGATTCAAAATTCACCAAGAGAGGGTGTGATCGAGCCAAGGAATAGCATGAATTGAGCAAGGGCCGAGTGCAATTTGAATAGGGGAAGGGATGACAAAGGTTTAGCACGTTCTCTAAGACAGGGGCAAGGAAAATGGCAGAGGTGAATTGGGATAATAGGTAACCCCAACCCATTTTTGAATGTGCCTAGGGTGGAGTTTGTTGCACACATGCACACACGAGTTTCCATGTGTGGGAAATTTTGAATTCAAACGCACATTTTTGGGGGAAAGCTTAATGATGTGCCGTTAGATCAATGTCCAAGTCTTTTGACTTGGACATTTGATCATGATAATATCTAAAGTTTTCATCCTTGATCTTAATTTCCTTCAACCAATTCAATTAAATATCATTGATTCTGGTTACCTAAATTTGTGGACAGTTATTGGTGTGTAACTTCATATGGTACTTCGTTTGGAACCTCATACAACACTTCATTTGGCACCTCATACGACACTTGATACAACACCTCATACAACACTTCATACAGAACCTCTGTGTTAAATACATTTTTACCTCCTGTAATGGATAGCCTACAATATTGAAATGTTTTTGACAGTCACAGTGGTTAAGAGTAGAGGCGAAATGCTCCATTGTTGTTGATTTTTCCACCATGCTCACTCAATCCACTTGCATAGAACATGTAATGTCAAACCTACAATGAACATATTATAACAAGCATAGGACATGTAATGTCAAACCTACAATGAACAACCTGTAACGAAAATGAATCAATAAAGTGGTCTATTAAGTATATGTTCAGCAATTTATAGCACACGGGAGTTTAGCACTTCAAAAATAAAATGACTGTTGATGTAGTAACATGTATCATGAAAATAATACAAAAATTTTTACAAAGATTTACTTCTCTAGGCAATGATCATTTGTCAACTCATGAACCCCTCCCCCACACCTGAGTATTGTGACACCTCACAATCAAAAGTATAGGAAACCAGTCAGTTGTCCCAATAGCCAAAGGCTTATAGTTTGTAAAGTGTAAATATAAATTTCACAGATTGGTCTGACGAGACGGTTCGAAGATGGCCCCACCTATAGGATAAGATATCCTATATATAGATAAGAAGAGGTAGGCAAGAGAGTTTCAAGATAGTCTCAGAGTTAGTTCCCGATGGAAAGTTTATGGAGTTCATTAACCTTAGCTTAACCATACATACTTCATGTCAGCTTTGTCTACAAGTAATGTCGTACATCTGGACAAGTTTAAATTTATTATCTATTTTTTGTCAGATTACCATCCTCACTAGGTAGAATGCCTCACTGCTAGCAAGCCTGTTCAGTAATCCAACGGGTTTACCTAGTCATACCACAGGCCAGTACCCGCTGCCAGCAGAACTATTCAGTATCTCGATGAGTTAGCCTCTTACACCCTCAAAGAATAGCCTTCCATATTTTAATATTTTAGTATAAGATTTCTTTATGCAAGAAGATGGGGGACAACTCTGAAAACGATTTTTT
>JZKD02S0389495.1:431505-455147 GCA_000966675.3 Picea glauca | reverse complement strand
GCATATCCAAGAAAAATACCTTCATCAGATCTGGCATCAAATTTTCCAAGACTCTCATCTAGTCTTTTGATGTAACATTTACTTCCAAAGACCTTGAAGTATTTTACTGATGGAGATATTCCAAACCATAGTTCATAAGGGGTCTTATCACTATTAACCCTGAGCTGACCTCTATTCAATATGTATATTGTTGTGCTTACAACTTCCCTCCAATATCCATCTGACAATTTTTCTTCATTGAGCATAGTCCTTGCAGCCTCCTGAACTGTTCTATTCTTTCTCTTAGCAATCCCATTTTGCTAAGGTGTTCTGGCAATAGAGAATTGTATTTTTATTCCATTCATTTCAAAGAAAAGATCAAACTCTTTTGAGGTGAATTCACCACCATTGTCTGATCTAAGACATTTGATTTTTGTCTCCTTTTCATTTTCAACAAGGGTTTTAAAGGCTTTGAATTTGTTGAGTGCTTCTGATTTTTCTTGTAGAAATTTCAATACAAATTATGTGTTGCCTGAATTCTTTATATATAACAATTATATGCTACTGTTAAATATAAAATTGCTTCTACAAATATTCTTGCGGAATTTAAAACATGATCACCAATTGCAATATCAAGAAGAAAGATTAATCACACATAACACAGATGTTTTTACCGGGAAAGCATAAATCTAAAAACCCCCACTATCATATATTATGTTTATGTCATGGATCATGAAACAATATCATACAAAACTCTAATCAAAGATCTCTCAGTACAATATACAATCGTCTCACACTGTCATGCAAAAATTGACAAATTCATGTGTCAATTTACTGCTCCCAGACAACATGCCTCCTCTACACAATCCCTGCTAATGGAAAACTTGCAAATGAATTATAATTCTTCTTTCCTAGGCTACACATTCCTCATGGGCACATCCACTGTGTGTGTGATTGCATGAGTTCACTTCACTCAAATCACAGCTGATAGCCAAACTGTCCCTTTCACCTGTTATCTCAACTAGGTCTCCACTGGATCTAACATGCATGTAGTTAACAGTGGTAAATATTCAGTTGCATGTGAGATCATTGATTGTGAATTAAATAATAATTAATTCACTGATCTCTCACTAGTGTAAGTTCAGTTACAACTAGTACAACTTATCTTAACTCACTTAACTGAGTTAAACTACTTCACAACTCACATAACTACACATCCAACTCTGTTACAACTTTGAATCACTCAGTTACAACTAATTTGACTTTGATGTCCCACCAGTCAACCATTGAACTTGAATTTCCTATAGCTAACTGATTTTCCATTTCAACTAATTATTTTCAAGTAATTATGAGATAATAGATTAATATTTATTGTCCAATTTATTTAAGGGAAAAATAAATTAGACACGCATTTCTTGTTGACTTTTCAACACTCCCTCTCAACAAGAAAGGGATTATCCTTCACCCCAATCTTGTCTCTATGGTATTCGAATTTTCTCTTGGTGAGCGCCTTCGTTAGAATGTCTACATCCTAATCTTCTATAGGAATGTACTGAAGCAACATGATCTTCTGTTGCACACAATCTCTGAGATGATGATACCAGATATCTATATGCTTAGATCTATCATGAAAAACAGGATTAATCGAGAGTTTAATGAAACTATGATTATCAAAATGAATCACTATCGGATCTAAATAAGAACCAAACAAACCAACCAATATATTTCTCATCCAGATAGCCTCACGTGCAGCTTGACTCGCTGCCATGTATTCCTCTTCTACTGAACTAAGTGCCACATATCTCTGATTGCTGCTGTACCAAGAAACAATTGTAGATCCAATACTAAAGACCCCCCTTGATGTGCTCTTTCTATTTGTTGGGTTGCTTGCCCAATCTGCATCCGTGAAGTCATGCAACTTCACTTCATATGTCTATCTGTACCATAAGCCATACTGAGATGTTCCCCTCAAGTATCTCAAGACATGCTTACCCGCCTTCCAAAATATATTGGTAGGCTTAACCATCACTTGAATTAGTTGGTTAACAGCATAGAAAATGTCTGGTCTCATGTTCACTAGATACATTAGCGAACCCAATAAATGTCGATAAACAGTGGCATCCACTACCTCTCCAGAAGTAGCATCCTCTTTCCTCCAGTTTCCTGGAAGAGGAGTATCCATGGGTTTGCAACCCTCCATGTGAAACTTACCCAATATCTCCCTTGCATACTTGCCTTAAGACACAAAACTTTCACCATCTCGCTACCATATTTCCAATCCAAGGAAATAATGAAGGAGGCCCAAATCCTTCATCTCAAACTCCTTTTCAAGGTCCTCATTGCATGAGTTTATCAGTTGCTCATCACCAGTCAGTATTAAATCATCAACATAAAGAACAATGATTAAAATATTACCCTCCACCACAATTTGGTATATGTTTGCATCCGCTTCACTTTTGGTGAAGCCCAGTCTATTGAAATAGTTGTCTATCCAAGAGTACCAAGCATGGGGTGCTTGCTTCAGCCCATATAGTGCTCTATTGAGTCTAAACACATGCGACTCCCTGTCAAATGTCTCAAAACCTTCTGGCTTCTCAATGTACACTTCTTCCTCAATGATCCCATAGAGAAATGCATTTTTTACATCCATCTGATGAATGCGCCAGCCCATCTGCGCTGAGAGTGCAGGGATGGATCTTATGGAAGAGTACCTTGTGATAGGTGAAAAGGTCTCATCATAATCTATCCCCTCGATCTGTGAGAATCCCCGGGCCACAAACCTGGCCATTTATTTCTCCAGACTCCCATCAGTAGCTTGCTTTACCTTGTAGATCCATCTTGAACCTACCAATGATTTGTCGACCAGTCTTGGGACAATTTCCCATGCATTGTTTTTTACAATGGAGTCATACTCCTCCACCATAGCATCAACCCAAGTGGGCTCCTGCACTACTTCCTGAAAGGAAGATGGTTCAATCAGAATACATTTTCTCATGAGAGCCATGTATCCAGTAAATCGATAAGGAGATTGTCTCTGTATGTGCTGTGAAGTAGGGGCTCCTACATTCTGTGCAACATCTAGTCTCAATCTGTCAGCTTCTGTGGTGTGATTTCTTCCATTTGTGATGGGTGGATCTGCTTGAGTGGCTTCCTCCACTCCATGAACCTCCTCATGTGGCTCATCCACATCTTGAGACTCATATTTGGGAACCAACAGTTCCTCCTCTGCATGCAAATCTAGCTCCCTCTCAAGCGACAACCGCATGGCTTTCCCCTCATCGAATTTTATATCCCGTCGCATAACAGTCATCTTACTGTTAGGAAAATACACACGATAATTATGGGGTGTTTTTGTGTACCCCACAAAAATCCCAACTTCAGCAGTCGGTTCCATCTTCCTCCTGGTGTAACGTCCCTGGCCACCCATGGAAGATCCATGCTACACAAGGGAACACTTTCGTTCTCTCACTGCGGAACATACTATAACATACCCAGTGTTCAACTGAGCTATGATATATAAGTTTTTCTCTTGAAACTGTATGTAATTAAAACATACAAACACAACACTCTTGCGGAAGATTTGCATTTAAACGTAAACAAACAATTACATTCTATAAATACATGATTTCATACTGAAATAATAGTAAACACAGTCATGCAACACATATAGGAAATAGCCATAAACATATAAAAAGTTACAATCGCACATATGATAAACCCATGAAATAAGTACATAAATAACAATGCAACATGTAAATTTATCACACAATTGGTACTTATCTTGGTACGAATGTCACCAACTGTGTGCAGACCATCCATGAACCTCCCAGCCTTATACCATGCTATTCATCACTCTCAACAGTGAGTCACCCCCGAGCTGGGACTAAACTCCACCCAGGTAAAGGGATTCCTAACCAGGCTAAAGGATCACAGACAACAAGAAAGACTCTGTCTCAGGTGAAACTCAAACTAATAGCCTACAGTCCCGCATTCCCCACATGCCTGTCCCACCCAAGAAGTGTGCCCCTTCTCTTCACAACAGTCCTTTGGTTGCCCAACTTCCTTTCCGGGCTTCAGTAGCAGGCCAGACAGGAAGTCTCAGAGAACTGTAGTTGTAGTTTAGCACCTTCTGGAAATCAATTCCCAGCAATTCTCTCACTCAGATACTTTCTCATGGGCCTAACAACCCGCTTCTTTTATCCCGCTCCCAAGCTAACCAACTACACAACAGATAATGGCTATGGATACAGTTTCAGGTATAGTCATGAAGATACGAAGGATAGCTCAATGGGTGTGTGAATGCTCATGGATGATTGACTCGATGACTGAATGATGGAAGGAATGATGGAGAATATGATCAGAAATGAACTAAGTTCCAACGATATGTATGCATGTCCCCAACTTGACACTTGTCACGTTGGAAGCTACTTTGGTCCACTTGTCCCCAACTTTAGAACTTAGGATAAAATAATTATCCATACTTTATGTTTAAAGAAATATTAATGTAATATTCCTTTTTGGCTTAAGCTCTCTAGCTTAGCCCTCTCCTTTAACTTTTGTCCCTTTCTTTCCCTAACTAGTGGAGTTTAGTCCTCCATCTCTTTTATCATGGTCGGTCTACGCACAGCGATGCATTTTATATTAAGCATGAGATATGTACAAAATAGGAGCGCTAGCCTTTAACATCTAGGTGCTCTGGTCTAATTCCAAAACATAAGCATCCCAGCTTATAATAACTGGCTCACCACCCTATAAAACATATCATATACACAAAGCCTTGTTCGCCTCAACATCACACGCACTTAAGTTACTACGCACGGTATCCTACAATGTGCTCACTACATCATTTTACTGCATAGTACATGCGCACACTATGCCATGAAAGGTGCATTACCAAATGATGTCAAAACAGCTCACTAGCTTAAGTACATTTGCATTACATTTACAATTGGGTTTGGCCAAGGGATATTACAATCCCCTCCCCTTATTTATGCATTGTCCTCAATGAATCATGTACCCATATACAACAAAATTTTCAAAAATCCTCAAAGAGATGTGGGTATTATGCCCGCATTGCATCCTCATGCTCCCAAGTAGCGTCCTCAGGACTGTACCAGGTCCATTGGACCTTTAAAAGCCCTATAGCTTGATTCCAGAGCTGCTTGATTTTCCGGTCCAGAATGCACACCAGATGCACTTGAAAAGCACCTTCTTGTTCCACCTGAATCACATTCCAATCAATAACATGATTAGCATTAGGTATATATTTCTTTAGCAATGACACATGGAATACATTATGAACAGACATAGATGCAGGAAATGTAATCATATAAGCTACTGGACCAATCCTCTCTAGGATTTCAAACAACCCACGATAACGAGTTGCCAACTTTGAACAGTTTCCCAACTTCAGGGAACTTCTGTTGGCTTTCACTTTCAAGCATACATGGTTTCCCACATTAAATTCCCTATGAGTTATGCCCTTATCAGAATAGATTTTCTTCCTTTCCTAGGCATCCTTTAAATTTTGCTTTATTTTTATCATTTTCTCTTCCATTTCCCTGAGAAAATCTGGTCCAACCACTGCTCTATCTATTGGGTTATCCCAACTTACTGGAGTGTTGCACTTTCTTCCATAAAGTGCCTCCAATGGGCTCATCTTTAGAGATGATTGGTACCCATTGTTGTAAGCAAATTCTACCAAGTGTAGGTAGTCTTCCCATTTTGATGATTTATCCATCACATACATCCTCAACATATCTTCAATCACTTGATTCACCCTCTCAGTTTGTCCATCTGATTCTGGATGATAGGCTGTACTAAAATTCAAATTTGTTCCAAATCCATTAAATAACCCTTTCCAAAATTTTGAGGTTAATTTTGGATCTCTGTCAGACACAATTATCTTGGGTATGCCATGTAATCTAGAAATTTCCCTCATATAAACATCCACAATGTTCGATGCCTTGTGAGTGATCTTAAATACAATAAAATGGGCATCTTTAGTAAGCTTATCCACCACTACCATGATAGAATCATGTTGCTTGTTTGTTCTGGGTAGTTTGGTGATGAAATCCATTGTTACAACTTCCCATTTCCACTCGGGAATGGGTAATGGCTGTAGAAAACCGGATGGGTGTCTATGCTCAACCTTTACCTTTTGACATTCCAAACATCTGGCAATAAAATCAGCAACCTTTTTCTTCATGCTTGGCCAATAATATTGGCTTTTGACAGCTGCAATAGTTTTCTGATATCTTGGGTGTCCAGCATAAGGCACATTATGCATTTCTCCCAATATCATATTTGTCAATTCCTGAGAATTTGGTACATAAATTTTTCCCCTGTACCTGAGAATTTCATCATTATCTAGCTTATATTCTTCAATTTTCTGCTACAAAATACCTTGTTGTACTTTTGCCACTAATTCCTTGTATTGCAAATCTGATTTGGAAGCTTCTATAATTTTGTCTTTCAAATCTGATTGGTACATGATAATGGTTGTAGCATGAAATTCATGCACTCTTCTGTTGAGTGCATCAACCACTTTGTTCTCTTTCCCCTTAATATGCTTTATATCAAAGTCATATTCGCTTAGAAATTCTAACCATCTGCTTTGCCTAGCATTTAGATTTGGTTGATCAAATAAATATTTCAGACCATTGTGGTATGTTCTTAGATCGAACATTTTCCCCATGAGGTAGTGTCTCCATTTCCTCAAGGCATGTAATATGGCTACCAACTCCAAATCATGAGTGACATAGTTTCTTTCATGCTCCTTCAACTTCCTAGATTCATAACATATCACAAATCCATTTTGATTGAGGACTCCACCAAGTCCCTCTTTACATGCATCCATGCATATGATGAAGTCTTCATTTGGGTCTGCAATCCTTAGTATTGGAGCACTTGTCAATAATTGTTTCAAGTGTTGGAAACTCTTTTCACAATCGAGTGTCCATTGAAACTTCACACCCTTTCTTTGCAAGGAAGTGTTTGGATATGCAATCTTTGAGAATCCTTCAATGAATCTCCTATAGTAGCCTGCAAGGCCCATGAATGATCTGACCTCTGTCACATTCTTTGGCGCTGACCAATCTCTAATGGCTTCTATCTTCTCAGGATCCACTGTTATCCCATCCTTTGAAATGATATGCCCCAAATAGTGAATTTGCTTCTGATAAAATGAGCACTTGCTCAACTTGGCATACAACTGATTCTCCCTTAATACTTGCAACACCATCCTCAAATGGTGTTCATGTTCTTCCTCTAACTTAGAATATATAAGAATGTCATCCAAAAGGAAAATGACATACTTATCTAAATATTCTCGGAAAACACCATTCATTAAGAACATGAAAGCAACTGGTGCATTTGACAACCCAAATGGCACCATTGTGAACTCATAATGACCATACCTTGTCCTGAAGGAGGTATTGCTGATATCTTCCTCTTTGATCCTTACTTGATGGTATCCTGATCTGATATCTATCTTTGAAAATATCTTTGCATCCCTCAATTGATCAAAGAGATCATCAATCATTGGCAGAGGATACTTGTTCTTAACAGTCACTTTATTCAACTGTCTCAAGTCAATGCACAATCTTAATGTTCCATCTTTATTTTTCACAAAAACCACTGGGGCACCCCAAGGTGACACACTTGGGTGAATATACCCCTTCTTCAAAAGTTCCTCAAGATGCATTTGCAACTCCTTCAGCTCTGGTGTACTCATTCTGTATGGAGTCTTTGACACTGGAGTTTCTCCAGGCATTAGATTTATAGAGAAATCAATATCTCTCTTTGGGGGTAGTCCTGGTACCTCCTTGAACACATCTTCAAATTCTTCCAGTACTGCATAATATTCCAAATTTGGCACCTTATCTTTATGTGTCTCTTCCATATGAGATACAATTATTTGACACCCTTTTCTGTAACATTTCTTCAGCTGCAATGCTGAAATTTATCTAATGGTTACTGCCCTGGGAATTACCTGCACTTTACTTTGGTTCCCTTCCTCATTCAAGAAGGTAAATTCTTTGTTATGACAAACTAAGAGAGCATGATGTTGTTCCAACCAATCCATCCTAATTAGACAGTCATAGGAACCTAAAAGAAAGATGTTCAAATCTGCCTTGGTGTTCAGTCCATTCATGTCCATGAGGCATGACTTAACCATCTCATTAAATTTTCTTTTGGCTCCAGTAGCCGACTACACCAACCAAGATTTTCCATGCTTGATTCTTGGAAATTGCAAACTTTCCACCATCTTAGGATCTATATAACTATGACTAGCTCCTGAATCAATTAAAATAGAAATGGTTTGGTTGTTGATCATACCTTCCACTTCAATCATGTGGGACTGATACTCTACTTTCTTGTTGTCCAGGGCTTCATAGATACTTGGCACATTTATGCCCATGTCCTCCACTGTTTCAACTTGTTGTACATTGTGAACAGTCCTTCCTTTTTCACCTATGTGAGGAAAATCTCTGAACATACGATGTCCTTTACAACCCAAACATTGAGCAGGTGGTTGCCTTGGACTTTGACTCCTTGCCTCAATCGTTCTGGGTTCTTTAGGCATTTTTTGTCCCTATGGATTATTTCTGAAGAAGGGTGGCTTAGATCACTTCTTCCTCTGATCCATATTTAATTTCTTTTTGTCTTCCCAAGCCTTTTGGAAAGTTGGCCTTTCTTTCTACTGATCATATAGGCATTTAGCTTGCCTTATGGTCTCTTCCAATGTCTTGGGATCATCATACTTTATTTTGTCATTGATGAATGATGGAAATCCACTCAAATACCTTTGAATTTTGACTATCTCGTCCTTAATGAAAGAGACATACTTCAGTGGTTCTAGAAACCTTCTCTCATATTCATCAATGGTCATACTTCCAAGCTTGAGTTCAAAGAACTCTTTCATTTTCTTGTCATAGTATCTCTTAGTCAAGTATTTCTTCTCAAAATACTTCTTGAATTCCCTCCAAGTAACACTTTTCTCTTTAATGTTTTGCACCTGCACAAGCTGATCCCACCACATGGATGCCTTTCCCTTGAGTTGATAGATGGAAATTCTACCCTCTACATGAGAAGAATAATTATGCAATTGAAAATACTTTCTCATGCCCAACAACCATGTTTCTGCATCTTCGTCCTTCTTGTGCTCACCATCAAATGTAGGAGGTTTGAATTTGTTCATTTCTCCTCGTAGCTCATCCACCTCGGACCTCTTATGCCTTCTGATAGGGGATGGACTTGAGTTGTTGCATGCTCTCTTATTGGAATGCCTCAGGGAGTGGTGATGATGTCTGCTAACACTTCTTTCTCTTCTTTTCTCATTCGAAGCCTTTTGACTTCCAGACTTGCTTGAGCCACTCTCCTTATCCAATTTCTTTTCTATTATCTCCAAAACCTCCAATAAATTCATGTTGAAGTCATCTTGCTACTCCTTGGCTTTCATAAGCCTTTCATTATTAGCTTTATGGATTTGGACATCCTTCTGCAAATTTTTAATGGTCTTTGCCATATTCATGTTTTCATTCCTTTCATCCCCATGTCCATTGGAGTTTTTTCCTTCAATGCCCAAGTGGACCTCCATCCCTTTACTCTCATCTTGCTGAATATAATTCCCCTGTGACTCTTCCATTCCTATGGACTCTGCACTGATATTGATCTTATCTAGTTGTTGTTAATTCTGCAAAATGTGCAGCCAACAAAACTTATCAGGCCAACTAATTCCATAATTCATGAAAAATATGAACCATTTTGGTTCAATATATACATCAGAATTATCTCTTATGATTTCCTGGTGTTATCACCATGACAATTTTAAGATACATTGGGGTGAAAGGCAAGTTGCCAGAACCACTTTCGCCAAAGTCTCGATGTCACGTGTTTCAATATGTCAAAACCACCACTCATGGAATGGGCGACAGCTGGTCAGATCACCCCGTTTCACTTGTTCGATACTTCACAGCCGGTGAACGCCGCCATATAACAAACTTCAAAAGATAATCATTTGAAATGGATTATATGAGCATGGAAAACCAGCGTATTTGTACGTAAGTCTATCTGTGATTCATGATTGGGACTCTATAACTACCAATTCACAAGTATGGAGGCATCATCATATCCATAAATGGAGTAATCTCCAAATTTGTTCGACCTTTTGATCTCTGTAAAAGCATTTCGGTGTCCACAAAATTGAGGTATTTGGACAAATCTATATCTAGTGAGACTGGTTATTTAGGAAAAATGGTAGATTTTCCTACAAGTAAGAAGGAAAGGGTAATTGCACATATATAGCGACTAAATTTCACACAGAACCTACCACAGACTCGAAATTGGAAGTCAGGCTAAATCCCATTATGAAGGATCTAGTCATCAATAGGCGAGCTGTTAAGAAGAAATGGAGCAAGAGACAAAAGAAAGAAACCATAGCTACAAGGGTTGAAAGTGTTGGAGAGGATCAACTGGTCTGGTTAGATACTTTAAAGGAGGATATCGCTCAGCTAAAATGAGTCCTCGAATAAAATTAAGTACATTTCAGCAATTTTTGGATAGATGGTAGCAGAGGTAAGGGCCCCAAAGATGATAGACCTGTTCTTAAACATTCCTTTTAAAATAGGATAATTGTTATTTTAAATCATTCCCTTTTTGTAATTTTGGGATTAAAATGAATATATAAATGTAGAAGTGAATTTTGGTCTGCTTATGACAAGATTCTAACTGGTGGTGATATGAGTCTTGTTTTATTTCATTGTATGTGTTTCTTGTAATATTAAATTTCACTTTTATCTGTCTGAATTGGAGGAATATAAAACTCATAATTCATCTCTAAGATTCTCCATCAATGTATTGGTCATTCTAGACTCCATATCCCAAATGTCATCTCCGTTCCTCCAATCATTCAAAAATAAACCCCAAAACAAACCAAATCTAGCCAAAGTTTTCTATAGATATACCCAGTGACATGAGAGAGCCCTAAAAAATGCGCTATATCCATTATACATTTCTTCTCCGTCACGCCAATAAATTGTGCGCACTACTTTTGCGTTGCGTGCCAATATCCACTACGCATAGTTTTGGTTCTTGCACTGATACCTGTTGCGCACAGTTTTTGTATCACACACTGATATTCCACATGCATTTCCCTCTATGCATTGCACCATGCCAAAGTTCAATATGCCCCCATTGCACATAATAATATGCACGCACCATTGACTACACTATCGTGAGACAACTTATACTCATAATGTACGCGCACCAACCAAACTCCTCTTTGTTTTGCAATACTGTGCACACCACGTGCACCATTACTATGTGTGTGCACACTGTGCAATGCTAAATTTATCATGTGCATCCGCACACAATATTCTTCTGTGCGGTGCCACAATTTACCACGCGAACCTGCACGCCAACATTTTCCACATGGTGCCAAAATTTACCATGCGCACCTGCATGCCAACATTTCCGCACGGTGCCAAAATTTACCATGCGCCCCTACACGCCAATATTTTCCGTGCAGTGCCAAAATTTACCATGGACGCTCTATGACTTGAAATTTGGCCATTTCGAAATTAATCTTCTGTGAATATTCACTTCACCTGAACCTTTTCGGCCCATCCAAGCTCAGTGTTGGAACTGAAGCTCTGATACCATATTGTAACGTCCCCAACCACCCATGGTCGGGCCACACTACATGAGGGAACACTTTCTTTCTCTCACTGCGGAACACATACTATAACATACCCAGTATTCAACTGAGCTATGCTACATAATTTTTTCTCTTGAAACTGTATGCAATTAAAACATACACACACAACACTCTTGTGGAAGCTTTACATATAAAACTAAACAAACAATTACATTCTGTAAATAGATGATTTCATACTGAAATAACAGTAAACACAATCATGCAACATATACAGGAAATACCCATAAACATACAGACAGTTATAATCGCACATATGATAAACCCATGAAATAAGTACGTAAATAACAATGCAACATGTAAATTTATCACACAATTGGTACTTAGCTTGGTATGAATATCACCAACTACGTGTAGACCATCCATGAACCTCCCAGCCTTAGACCACACTGTTCATCACTCTCAACAGTGAGTCACCCCCGAGCTGGGACTAAAATCCACCTCGGTAAAGGGATTCCTAACCAGGCTAAAGGCTCATAGAGAACAGGAAAGACTCTGTCTCAGGTGCAACTTGAAATAACAACCTACAGTCCCTCATTCCCCACATGCCTATCCCACCCAGGAAATGTGCCCCTTCTCTGCTCAACAGTCCTTCATCTGGCCCACTTCCTTTCCGAGCTTCAGCAACAGGCTAGATAGGAAGTCTCATAGCACTATAGCTACAGTTCATCACCTTCCGGAAATCAATTCCCAACAATTCTCTCACTCAGAGAATTGCTCACGGGCCTGACAACCCACCTCTTCAATATCCCACAGGCTTGATAACCCGCTTTTTCTATCCCACTCCCAAGCTAACCATCTACACAACAAATAATGGATATGGATACAGGTTTAGGTACAGTCATGAAGATACGAAGGATAGATCGATGGGTGTGTGAATGCTCATGGATGATTGACTAGATGAATGAATGATGGAAGGAATGATGGAGAAGATGATTAGAAATGAACTAAGTTCCAACGATATGTATGCATGTCCCCAACTTGAAACTTGTCACATTGGAAGCTACTTTGGTCCACGTGTCCCCAACTTTAGAACTTAGGATAAAATAATTATCCATATTTTATGTTTAAAGAAATATTAATGTAATATTCCTTTTTGGCTTAAGCTCTCTAGCTTAGCCCTTTCATTTAACTTTTGTCCCTCCCTTTCCCTAACTAGTGGAGTTTAGTCCCCCATCTCTTTTATCATGGTCAGTCTGCGTGCAACGATGCATTTTATATTAATCATGAGATATGTATAAAATAGGTGCACTAGCCTTTAACATCTAGGCACTCTGGCCTAATTCCAAAACATAAGCATCCCCGCTTATAATAATTGGCTCACCAGCCTATAAAACATATCATATACAAAAAGGCTTGCTGGCCTCAACATCGTGCGCACTTAAGTTACTACGCGTGGTATCCTGGAATGTGCTCACTACATCATTTTACTGCGCAGTACATGTGTGCACTATGCCATGAAAGGTGCATTACCAAATGATGTCAAAACAACTCACCAGCTTAAGTACATTTGCATTACATTTACAATTGGGTTCAGCCGAGGGATATTACACTTGGCATCCTTGGTCACATACACATAAACAGATGAGCCAAAAATCTTAAAATGAGAAACATCAAGTTTCTTACCAGTGAAAGCTTCTTCAGGTGTACTCATACCAAGTACTCTATGAGGACAACGGTTTTGCACATAAACCGTAGTGTTGCATGCTTCCACCCACAAATGCATTGGTAGGCCCTGATCATGCAACATCGCTTGTGCTGCACCCACGATCATTCTGTTCTTCCTCTCCGCGACCCCATTTTGTTGTGGGTTATGAGGTGCTATGAGTTCTCTTCGAATTCCTTCTTTGTTGTAGAAGTCTTTGAATTCGTTAGAGATGTATTCTCCACCATTATTTCTCCTCAGAGCCTTCACTTGCTTCCCTGACTCTTTCTCCACCAATGATTTAAACTCACAGAACTTTGAGAATGTTTGATCCTTCTTCTGCATGAATAAGATCCAGCATTTACCAGAAAAGTTATCAACAAAAATAACATAATACTTTTGTTTTGTTGTTGAAGCAACCAAGAATTTTCCACACACGTCTGTGTGAACTCTCTCCAGGATCACCGAGGCACAGTTCTCCTTTTCATGAAAGGTGGACTTTACATACTTCCCATGGTGCAACCCTTGCATTGATCTAACTGAGAAATTTTTCCCATTGGAAGTCTAGTAGATATTTGTCGCATGATTTTCAAGGCTCCATGATGAAGATGGCCCAATTGCCTGTGTCATATTTCGCCCTCATCCTGACTCACCAATTTTTATACCTTTCCCATCATGGCAGTGCAGCCATCTACCTCCAACTTGTAGATATTCTTAACTCGAATCCCTATCTTCTTGACTTGACCCATTGTTTTATGTCGCAGGAAAGATTTTCCATCGTTGAAAGCAACGTCATAGCCTTTGTCCTCCGGCATTGCGATTGAGACCAGGTTTTTCTTCAGACCTGGAACATGCATAACAGTTTTCAATTGAAATGGTTTACATGACTCCATCTGAAAGGTAATGGTACCAATTCCATTCGTAGTGTATCATCTATCGTTGGCCATCTCAATATGCATTTTGAGATCCTTCTCCTCCAAGTCACTGAAAAAGTCCTTATCTCCCGTCATCTGGAAGGAAGAGAAACTATCCAAATACCACACCAATCCCAATGCACTTGAAGCCATGCATGTGATAAAAGAGAAGTCAAGTTCAAATTGTGAGGCAAGGTCCTCACCAACTGCAGCTCCAACAACCTTCTTGTTCTTCTTCTTTCGCGGACAGTTAGTAGCAAGATTCCCATGTTCATGACAGTGAAAACACTTCACTTTGGAAAAATCTAGCTTCTTGACTTTAGACTCGGATTTTGAATGGAATTTGTTCCCCTTCCCTTTTCTTTCCTTGGCAGCCAAAGCACAATCCTCTTCATCATCATGCTCTAATGAAGAGCCATCTCTGGTGCTCCACCTGAACTCCTCCTGCACTAGATCCAACCATAGGCATTCCCAAACTGGCAATTTTTCCCTTCCATTGACATAGTCTTGATAATTGTGCCAACTCTTGGGAAGTCCTAGGAGCACCAAGCTCACCAAATCATCATCAACAATTGTTATTCCCACACTCCCTATCTCATCCTGACATTGGAGAAACTTTGTGAGATATTTTGGAATGGAGTCGCCCTTCTCCATCTTGATCTTCCTGAGTTTATCTTTGAGCGCCAATTTCCTATGGTTGCTGTTGTTTTGGAATATATCCCTCAAAGCCTTCCACATTGCATATGGTGTGTCTTTCCCATGGAGGTTTGAGACAATGTGGTCTTGTACTCCCTCCAATAGGATCCTCCTCGCCTTTGCCACTTTCTTTTTCCATGCATCAAGATTTACAACGTCTGCAGCATCTGGCTTAGGAACATCTTTGTTAATGAATTCTTTCAAGCCATTGTCTTCGAGTACTGCCTCCATCCTCTCCTTCCAAGAAATGTAGTTCAAGATTCCCTCGAGTGTATACTCTAACCTCAAGCCATTGAAATCCATTTCAATCTTGAATCAACTGTAGCACCAAGAAAGTATTTCTGTAAATTCCAATTCTATCCAATCACAAACTCAACTTATGCAATCTTATGAGCTTTGATACCATGTATAAATTTTCAATACAAATTATGTATTTATTGGATTCTCCTAATCTAACAAATATATGCCATTGTTAAATACAGAATCACTTCTACAAATATTCTTGCGGAATTTAAAACATGATCTTTAATTGCAATATCAAGAAGAAAGATCAATCACACATAACAGAGATGTTTTTACCGGGAAAGCATAAATCTAAAAACCCCACTATCATATATTATGTTTATATCATGGATCATGAAAAAATATCATACAAAACTCTAATCCAAGAGCTCTCAGTACAATATACAATCTTGTCACACTGTCATGCAAAAATTGACAAATTCATGTGCCAATTTACTGCTCCCAGACAACCTGCCTCCTCTGCACAATCCTTGCTAATGGAAAACCTGCAAATGAATTTGAATTCCTCTTGCCTAGGCTACACATTCCTCATGGGAAGATCCACTGTGTGTGTGATTGCATGAGTTCCCTTCACTCAAATCACAACTAATATCCAAAATTTCCCTTTCACATGTTATCTCAACTGGGTCTCCACTGGATCTAACATGCAAGTAGTTAACAGTGGTAAATCTTCAGTTGCATGTGATATCACTGATTGTGAATTAATTAATAATTAATTCACTGATCTCTCACTAGTGTAAGTTCAGTTACAACTATTACAACTCAGTTTAACTCAATTATCTGAGTTAAGTTACTTCACAACTCACATAACTACACATCCAATTCTGTTACAACCTAGAATCACTCAGTTACAACTAATTCGATTTATCACCAAATGTAACTTTACCTTTTTGTTTCTTTAAGTCTAAAAACTTGTCCTTGTTACCTATCATATGTTTTGAGCACCCACTGTCAACATACCAAAGATCCTTTTTATCTTGAGATTTTAGGGCAATAAGAGATTCCTTCTTTGATGTTTTTTTTCTCTCCAAAGTTTCTTTTGCTCTCTAATGAACTTTGGTTGTTCTAAGACTTCCATTAATATGCAATTAATGGCCTTATGTCCTTGGTTATAACATCTGAAGCATTGTAAGTCCCCTTCTTGTAGAGGTGCAAAGGAGTTATAGTTTCTGCTTTTAACTCGATTTGTTGCTTGTTTATCCTTAAGGATATGGTTCTTAACCTTCATATTTTTTTTTCTATATGCTCTACAATTTATAGCTTTGTGTCTGAAATTAGAGCATGCAAAGTAGTAACCAAGGAAAATGTGAGGATACCTGTTTTGATAAAACATCTTTGGTATTGCCTTGTCTTCCTTTTTTATGGGTGGAAGTAATCTTTTGGTGTTCTGGTCATTACTTATCTTCTCTTCATTTTTCTTCTTGAATGTACTGAGGGGAGCATCTTCATAAGATTTTGAGTTAACATGGCTTTCCTTTTGAGAATAACCTATTCCATTTTTATTACCTGAATCCCTTTGTGTGGTAATAATCTTATCTAATATTTTAGACCTATTTTCATATTTTGTTTGAATGATTTTTGCATACAGTTCCTTTTTTAGATGAACTATTTATGTCTCCATTCTTTCACAAGTTTTTTTTTTCCTTAAGAGACTTTTCGAGATTTTCTTCGATCATATTTGCTTCTAAGATTTTCTTTTTCAGATTTCTCATGATTTTTTCCATTTCCTTTTCTTCTTGTTCATGTTTTTCTTTTTGTTCAACTACAACTTTTCAATTGTCTATATCTGGTTTTCTATTTTCTTAATTCATCCAAGGCACTGAGAACTTCTTCCTCCATATTAACTTTTTCTTCATCTTCTAACTCCTTCTCATGTTTAATTTTTTCTATCTCATTAGATTCTTCAATACCTAAGAAAAGGACTTCATCATCATCAGATTCATCATTGTCACTAGACTCTGATGAGCTGTAGTTTTCTTCTTTTGAGTAGAAATTATTTTTCCCTTTGTAGAAAGTTTTCTTGTAGTTGGGTTTTTCCTTCTTTTGGTATTGTCTAGTTTTATTTTCTTCATATTCAGGGTCCTCCTTGGGATAGGGACACTTGGATACAAAATGACCAACTTTGCCATAGTTAAAACATTTGAAAGGAAGCTTGCCTTTGTACTTCCTTGATCCTTTCTAAATTTTTCTAATGAAATTGTCTTCTTCCACATCAGATTCTTCATGATGGCAGGATTGAAGTTTTTGCTTCTGATTTATCTTTGTCTTATATGCTTTGAAAACTATTTCATCTTTTGTTGATTTATCATTCCCTGTTCTCATTTCATATGATGTAAAAATTACATGGAGATAATCAACTGTGAGTGTGCTTAGATCAGATCTATCTTCAATTGAATAAATCTTTGCATCATATCTCATAGGTAATGACCTTAGTATTGTTTTCACAATGGGTTTATCTGTAACTTCTTATCCTACCGCTCTAATTGAGTTAACCACTTCATCTACCCTATGAAAGTATTCAACAATATTCTCTTCTTCTTTCATTTTCAGATTTTCAAATTGAGTTCTATAGGTCTGTAGTTTGGCTTCCTTGACTTTGTCATCTCCTTCATATAGAGCCTCCAATTTGTCCCATATTTCTTTGGCTGATTTGCAATGCATAACTTTCACACATATAGATTTAGTCAACCATGCTAGAATTCCATTAACTTCTCTGGAGTTGTCATTACATATTTTCTTTCCTCCATAGTCTTTGGATGGAGTAGTTGGTGCAATGTAGCCGTCTACAACGGATTTCCAGATATCAAAACCAAGAGCCAATAGGAAGTTTTTCATTCTTATTTTCCACAGAGCATAGCCTCCTCCATTGAACACCGATGCTTTGTTGTTAGACATTCCCTCTTGTTGATCCATCTTCGGGATCTACCTTCAAGTTTATTATATTGTGCTAAAGGAACCCACTCTGATACCAATTGAAGGATCATATCATGTCACTGAGAGGGGGGGGTGAATCAGTGACACATAAATTGTATCAATTTTTTATTTATTTAATGCAAACAAAATTTTAACACAACATTTTATCATGGAACCCAATTGGGAAAACCACAAACTCTTTTCTATTTAACTACAAATTTTTTTTTACATGTTACATAGAAGGAAGATGTACTTCCTCTTTGATCAACACTGATTGATTAGGATGCACCCACACCCTGGTTTACTAGCACCAACTGGTAGGAGGCTATGACCCCCTGTTTAGTTAGCTGCAACTGACAAGGAAGAACCGAATCCCTCTGTAGGCATCAACCTGCCCTTGCACTACCCAACCATCCTTAATGCATAGGTATTATCTTTTCTTCTTGGAATTTGCTTCGGCTTTTTATCTTCTTATCTAGACTATTGAGAAACTTTCTTCTCCCACTCTTCCATGATTATATAATCTTCAAACGGTGTGAGTGTGACACATATGTGTCCCTTCATTTCGACCATCACACCTCTTCAATTAATTAATCTTAATTATTGTTTATTTATTTTACCGTGACGATTTTTCATAAATTGATCACATTCATGGATCAATTTAATCCTTTATACTTGATCCCAAATCTCTGTTATTTTCACAGAGGCCAAATTTCATGGAGGTGCTTCCTTCAAACCATCACATATGACTGTGTGTTACAGAACCACGAGATTTACCAACTATAACCACATATAACATCTTCCTTTTTGAAACTCTTATATCATATGACCATCAACGATAACCAGATGCTAAGCCAAACAAGTGCTTGAGAGATTTATTAAATCAATGGTTACGATTTGATATTCTGATGAGATGGATGGCCACCATTTACTCTGGGTCTCTAGACTCTAGAGATATCAAATCTCAAACCTTTCTCTCCTCCATACATCATTCTTCTGGATCTGACAAACGGTTGACTCGTGTCCCTCTTTTGATCAATGGTCAAAATCCTTTTGCGTATTTTCTAACAAGGTTCACTGACATGGATCTCCCACACATCCTTGCTGACATGTTCTGCTAACCAACAATCCTAATCCAACAATCCTCGTTCATTCTCCATATCCAACGGTCCTTATTTACTTCAGATTTCTGGGCTCCGGGTATTTCAAATCTCAACTTGACGGAGCGTAAGTTCCTCACATCCTTAGACCCGTAGTGAAGGATGTTCATTTGATCATGATCTAGGATCGATGGCTCGATCTGTATGCGATCCAACTCTTGTGGCTTATCTTGTCCTTCCACCTTAACACGATCCAACAGCTGACGGAACTTAACATTCCGTGGATTTCAAATCTCAAACTAAGGGGGTGTAAGTTCCTCGCTTCTTTATATCCACAGTGAATTATGTTTGTGGATTAGGTTCTTTAGATCAACAGTTTGATATATTCTGTAATGCAGCTATTTTACCTTTATCCTATCCTTCCACTTTAACATGATCCACCGACTGACGGAACTTAACATTCTAGGGATTTCAAATCTCAAACTGAGGGAGCGTAAGTTCCTCATATCTCTTGACCCGAAGTGAAGGATGTTCGTTCAATCAGGATCTTAGATCAACGGCTCAATCCATTTTGCGATGCAACTCTTGTAGCCTATCTTGTCCTTCCACTCAAAAGTGATCCAACGGTTGTAGATATTCTTGAAGCAGATCAACGATCCTGACTAATTGCGAGATTGGAAATAGCATGATGTTTACTTCTTCTTTCAATCTCCACAATCTATCCCTATCGTATATTTGGTGTTTTCCCATCCAACGGTCACGATTTAATCTGACTTAAACTAGTCATTAGTTGGATCAACCGCAGTCATAGATATTTGAAGTTATGAGATCTGACGATCCATACAAATTGCGAGATTGTAATTGACGAGTAGTTTAATTCTGCTCTCGCTCCTCGCAATTCATCCCTGTCATTAATCAGGTGATTTCGCATCAACAATCATGGTTTGATCTAAGTTTCATTCACGCCATACCTACTAATTTTCAACACGCCAATATCTTCTGATCTTTGATCTCTGCATTTGCTAACCCTCCTGAGATTTTATCGTTGAATTATTGATCCTTTCATGATTAACAATAGTCACGAATGTTCTTCTATCGATTCTTTTTATTCATGAGATTGACCTTCTTGCTCTGCTTACTATGATTGTTGACATCAATGACAACACATGAATGAAAATTTTTCCAACACTTGGTTGTCAGGAGGTATAAACTAGTAAGAAAATCAGTCGACAAGTATAGTCCACCCAACTTCCATTTCACATTTATGTTAAGTGCCACTAATGAGGAGCCCAAGTCAGTCAGGGAGGAATTCAACTCGATAAAGGGTAGAATATGGAAGGACACCATGGTCAAAAAGATGGAATCCTTGCATAAGAATTAGACATGGGATTTAGTCAAATTTCTCAGTGGAAGAAATCTCATCAGTAGCAAGTGGGTATTCAAGAAAAAGATGAATGTTGTAGGTCAAGTCGAGAAATTCAAAGCTTGACTGATAGTGAAAGGATATTCCCAAGTCAAAGGAGTTGAATTCGGTGATATTTTTCCTCTATTGCAAAATTAACTTCTATTAGAGTACTAATTTCTATGGTTGCAACATTTGATATGGAAATAGAATAGATGAATGTGAAGACAACATTCCTACATGGGGACATGGAAGAAGAAATCTACATGAAACAACGTGAAGGATTTGTAGTAAAGGGAAAGAAAGATTTGGTGTGTGGATTGAAAAGATCCCTTTATGACCTAAATAAATCACCAAGGATGTGGTACCAAAAGAGATACAACCTTAGTTTGGGATTTGTGAGAAGCAAGGTTGATCACTACATATATTCCAAGGAAGAAGGTGGGTGTTTCATATATGTAGATTTGCATGTCAATGACATGTTGTTAATCGGAAACAAAATGGATGCAATAAAATAGGTAAAGAAGAAGATATCCATGAAGTTCAAAATGAAGGATCTCGGTGCAATGAAATTGATTCTAGGAATGGAGATCAAGAGATATCAAGCAACTAGAAAGATCTGGTTGAATTAGAAGAATTATATTGAAATAGTTTTCAAACGTTTCAACATGTAGGATAGAAAACCTATAAAGGTGTCAATTCCTATGGGAGCAAGGCTAACTATTGAACAGAGTCCAAAGACACAGGAAGAGATAGAGGACATGGCATGTGTTCCCTATGAAAGTGTTATTGGGAGTCTAATGTATGTGATGGTATGGACTCGGCCATATATTTCCCATGCATTGGGAGTGTTAAGAAGATACATGTCGACACCTGGTAAAGAGCACTAGACAACTGTCAAGAGAGTATTTAGGTATTTGTGTGGCACAAAAAATTATGCTATATGCTACCAAGGGAAACCTGGAGGCAACAGTGAATTAGATGTACATGGATTTGTCCACACCGAATGGGTAGGAGATATGGATCGATGAAGGTCGACCAGTGGATATGTGTTCAAGATGTTCGGTGGAACAATCAACTAGATGAGTAAGTGACAGGCGGTCGTAGCCTTGTCAACGATAGAAGTTGAATACAAGGCAGTGACTCATGGAATCAAATAAGTAGTATGGTTGTAATGATTGTGTTTAGGGATTGGGTTTGAGGAGAGAGCTATGAAGATAAATTGTGACAGTCAAAGTGCAATATTCCTGGAAAAGAACCTTGCTTTGTTAGAAAAACAGGATTGTGGAGCAATAAAGTAAAACAAATGTGGAAATAAAACACAGAAGATACATAATACAATAGATACACATATATACATGGTTCACCCAATGTGGGCTACATCCACCATAGAAATTTTCAGGTCCTTCCTTTATTACTATCCAACAAAATGAAGGGATACACCCTACAACACATCCATTGTAACTTCCTCTTCCTTCTCTCACAGTCTCCCCTCTCAGAATACAATATTCACACACATACACAACCGCAATACAATTCCCTCATGAAATGAGGGTTTCCTTCTAGGGAAAAAAACCCTAACATAACTTCTACCGTAAGATTTGTGACCTTATAATGAATGATCTAGATTGACTATGAAATTACAATATTTTATAAGGAAAATTTTCCCAAAATTTCACCTCAGGGGCACTGCCCTTGAATCCACCACCAGGGAGGGTGCTCCATTAATTTTCTTCGCCCCCTCTAGACCCCCCTGAAGAAAATAGTGAGTGGGAAATCCCCCACACACACCCCCATCAGAAAATGGGATCCAAGCACAACTGAAAAATACCTCTGAATCTGGAAGATAATCAAGCTCCATAACCAACATGATTATCATTCCAATACTAATAATATTAATGTATAATACCATTTCATCAGAGATATGTGGAAAGCAACAAATTGTTGTTGGAGAAAGTAGACACATTGGAAAGCATAACAGACTCTTTGATCAAGTATGTGAGTGATGTGAAGTTATCTTGGTGCAAAGAGGCAATGGGAATTGTTTCCCTATATATGTGAACAAATGTTCAGGAAACTCCTAGTTTCAACAAAGAAGACAATAAGTGGGATAATGTTGGGTTTTTATATTCTTTATAGTAAAATTCGAGTAGAGGTCTATCAACCAACAGTGAAATTCGAAGGTCAAAGTGTTCGACGAGGAAAGGTTGAAGTCGAAGTAATTGATATCAAGTCTAAGAGGTTATTCAATAAGAGGTCAATAGTCAGTCATGTGGCAACCAACTAAAGACCGAATGAAGGTCGATTGGCAGTCGACTGGTAATCCGACTTGGTAGTCGACTGTAAAAGAATACCAATATTTGTGGGATTTGTAGCCAATGATCTGCATGGATCTGTAACATTTTTTGGGTGCCTTTATTTAGGGTTTTTCCTACTTTAAAACCTATAGATAAGGTGTGATGTAATACTGTGGAATCTAATCAATAATCATGAGGTTGTTGGTCATATAAATGTAAGTCGAATTGGATTTATGGTTGTTCTTGTATAAGCAAGAGGTTATGATGTCAATTGTGTCTTAGGTCTGGACCAAGTTTAGGCATGTATCCTTTTATTCTGAATGAATAAGACAACAAGAGAGCAAGATGCTCAAGAAATACTAGTTTTCCCATTTGGGTTTCCAAGGTAAAATCTTTGTGTATTGTGTGTTTTCTTTGCCATTTGTTTTATAGATTAAATATGTATTCTTCTCTTCTACTAGGTTTAGCATGGAAGTGTATTATTTCCTAACAATAATTTTCCATACACTCATAGTTTTATGCTAATTAATTTTGTATGTTTTTATTTTATAGTGTTATTATCTTTTACTTGCACATGGTTTTGTGGACCATGACTTCATCAAGACCCACAACATGATATATCTAAATTATTTGCATTTCTAGATTGGATTGCATCAAAGGATATTTACATCACTAGA